>BPLR01010844.1:0-15796 GCA_021605095.1 Caerostris extrusa
CTCTAAGACAAATATAAAAAAGGTGCGTTAACACTTCGATTTATATTTACAGATAAAAGTACCAAAATTTTGATATGAATAAATAAAATAATTGAATTATAATAATTGGAATAATTGAATAAAATAATAATACTTGAATTGACACAATAATTCGTTGTAAAATAATTGAAAAACTAATTTTAAAATTTATTATAAAATTTTATAAATTAGATTTACGAATTAGCTAACAACAATATCATATTTATATTTAAATATTTATTTCAGATCTCCGTCTTCTTCGCTGCCTAGTCGCAGTTCAAGCCAGCGGTCTCCTGGGACATGGCCATCTAGTCAACACTGGAGTCAGCACCAGCTCCCAATCCCGAGACGTAAGTACTGCTTGAACACTACAATCTACACAATAAACACTTACAATGCACATAACTTGCATCTACAGAGTTTTACAACTAGTTTTAAAGATTAAATATATTTACTTTTAGTCTTACGGCAACTACGCTTTCGGCTACGGAATCAGGACGGACTGGGTGCCACCAACTCCAGATCCGAAGTGGGAGACGCCCACGGAAACAAGAAGGGATCCTACACCATTGCCGACATCGACGGTAGGGCCCGACGGGTGGACTACGTCGCCGACGGACACGGCTTCAGGGCCACCGTCAAGACCAACGAGCCCGGAACGGCTGCCAGCGTCCCGGCCGCAGTCCTCATCGCCAGCCCCTACGCCGGACCCGTCGCCCCAGTCGTCAACCACGTGGCCCCAGCTGTAGCTGTTGGGCACGCTGCTTCCATGCCGCCCCACTGGCCGTCGCCGCCCCTGTAGCTTACGGTGGCGTCGTCGGACACGGTGCCGCCCTGGCTCTTGGAGCTCCTCTTGGACTTGGTTACGGAGCAGGTCTTGGTCTTGCAGCCCCTCTTGGACTCAGGTCATGGTGGCGCCCTTGGATTGGGATATGGCTTGGGTCTTGGCAAAAGTCTTATTCATTGAAAAGGAATAGTTAATTGGAAACAAAAATTTATTTTGATGACCATAAATTACAGTGCTACGTAATTATTTATCGAAAAGAATTTTTGTTTTTGGAGATGTTGCTGTTTGAATGATGATTAACTTATTTGTATTGTAGAGATTTTAAATAAATATTTTTTTATAAAAACTTCTGATGTGTCTGATTATTTTTTTTTTTGTGTTTTAATTCATTAGAATTATTATACAGGCATACCACTGTTTAACATGCTTTTCTAAATATTTACTGAGCAGTGGTGAAGTCGGCAATATTTTAAGTTTTAAGTTGTATTAAAAATATTTCCAACCTATATATATATATATGTATATATGTATATTTATTTGTTTTTATTTCCAATGGCAGGATACAAAAAGTAATAAAATAAAAAAAAAAGAAAAGAGCACAAAGAACATGAAAAACAACAACGAGAAACGATAAAAGAAATCACATAGTTACATGTTTAGCCCATATGACCCTAGCCTCCCAGTAACGACCCTACACACAGTAGAGGAAGCAAGTGCAGGGCAGACAGGAAGGTGAGATGAATCCATGTCCTCTCCAAGACTGCACAGCATGCATTTTGGGCTTGCAAATATTTTCATACGAAAAAGATGATTGGTCATACAATCATGGCCCGTCAGGAGTCTGAAAAGGGCAACAGTTTTAAACCTGGGCTGATCAGGGATGTTTAAAATAAAGTTAAACCAGGTTTTAGATGAGTTGCCTTCAAGTAGATTATCAGATAGAGTGTTCCGAAAAAAGTCTCGGATCATCAGTTTCATCGAGTGAAAAGAGATGTCTTTACAAAAGGTTTGGGTGATGGTTGTTCCTTTTTGTCAAGAGAATCCGCCTTTTCATTACTCAAGATCCCCACAATGGCATGGGATCCACTGCAAAACGATATTCTTGCCCTTTGAGTACCTATATATTATCATCTATAATAATGAATTCAACATAATTTCGAAAAAATTTTCAAATATTTTTCCAGTTATTTTTTTCCTTTTACATGCTTTACAGAATAATTTTCGAAATTAATTATGAAATTGTCAAATCATTTATTATATTTTGTTAATGTTCTTCAAATTAATCTATAAAATTCACAGATTTCGTCGCTGTATGAATAGTGAAATTGTTTCATAAATCTATCTTTGAAAGGGGAATTGAAATGCACTAAAATGTATAAAGTCTGGTTTTTAAACATTTTTCCAAGAGTCGCATTGAAATCAATGAAAGTATATTGTATTAACTGCAGGGGGATTATAATTAAAGTACACCGGATTTAAATACTTACCGGGGACTAATTAAAGTATACTGGGGTTGTAGTGGTACCAATTTATATGAACTAGCTAGCACAGGGGTGATCAATCTTGAATATTTTTCTGCCACCGTTGGATTTATCACACTTTTACAAAATATATTTATTTTATAATGGCCAAAGGAGTGAAAAAACATTACGTGTACAACCATATACTCAAAAAATAAACTATCGAAATGATGACAAAAATTAACTTTGATTTGAAAATAATATTCTTGCAAATTTAAGACAGATATTGCCTCTTTTATTCATGAGTTTACAGTTAGGAGTTCGCAGGATAATTAAATTATATACTGCGAACTCATGATATGCGCGCATCATGGAATATCTAATATAACAAGTTCGATGTTTCACTTTAAGTGACGGCAGTGACGCAGTGACCATCTCTAGATACGCACAGTAGATAGGAGAGCAAACCAGACTTTCAACTTAAGTTGTTAGCGCTTTTGTTCAACTGACTCCTGCGAACCTTTTTTTTTTTTTCTAAAATGAAATTGACCCAAACCCAAAACACGCTCAAACATAACGGACGCTCACCTGCAACACCCATTTTGATGTACAAATACCCAAACTGAGGTCGATTTGCAAAAGCTTAAGTGAAGAGTGGAGAAACACATATCGCACCAATAAAATAAATATTTTTTTAATAATTTCATTTATTTTATTTTATTTATATATGTTTTTACATTTCATTTTTAGTGTTATATATTTCTTTACAATGTGCGTTTAGTATCATTATTATTGTATTATCTATGTTTACATGTAAGAATAATAGTAATCTCAATAATTATAATTGATTATGTTTCAATTTTTTCACACCAAAAAATGTCTATGGAGGGGATTTATGATGTATTTCCAAGATGGCCAGCAAGATCATTTGGGTTGGCCACCTCTGGTCTAGATGATGGAAGGTTGTAGAACTATTAAATAAAAAAAATTCACTGTAACTACACTATCTGGAAGAAAGTGACGGGACACCCCTCAAAAAGTAGAAAAGTCGACAATACAGCTGACACATGCGCAATAATAGGTATCACGTTTCAGCCATATCCTATAAATACTCTGTGGAGTCGACTAGAGTTGTTTTTATCAAGATGCCGCCACGGAAGGAGTTGTCTGAGTTCGAGAAAGGTGTGTTGGTTGGATTGCATCTTGCCAAGGTGTCAATTAGGGAGACATCCCGTCTCCGTAACTGCTCAAAATCAACTGTAGTACGTGTTGTGTGTCGGTACAAGACTGAGGACAAGGGGGACACTGTCAGAACAAACCCCGAAGTGGACGACCTACAGTTCTCACCAGCAGGGGACCGGCGGGAGCTCGGCAGGGAGATTCGAAGTAACCGTCAAACATCCACGGATAACATCGCTAATGAGTTTAGACAAGCCACAGGTGTGGTCGTTTCGACCAAGACTCTTCGTATCGAGGCCCATAAGTTAGGTTACACTGGACGTTCGGCGGCCCATAAGCCTTTGATTACGAAAACCAACAAGAAAGCGCGCCTTCGATGGGCCAACACCGTACTTGGACTCTGGATGACTGGAAACGCGTCCTTTGAGTGACAAGTCACGATTTACCCTTTTCCATTCCGATGGACGTGTTTGGGTATGGCGTTTACCAGGAGAACGCCTTTTGCCCGGAGTGTGTCGTCCCAACTGTAAAGTTTGGTGGAGGAGGATTCATGTATGGGCCTGTTTCTCCTGGTATGGGGCTGGTCCACTGGTGAAGGTTGATGGTGCGATGAATGCCGATAGATACTGTGATATTTTCGACAATCATGTCCTTCCTACCTTGTGGGCAACATACGGTATGGATGATTGCTGGCATCAAAACGACAACGCAGCATGCCATGTTGCAAGGAGGACTCTTGATTGGTATGTGAACAACAACGTTAAACGCATGGAGTGGCCGGCGCAGAGCCCTGATCTTAACCCAATTGAACATCTCCGGGACGAATTGGACCGTCGGTTGAGTGCCTGCACTATGGAACTTCCTGTTAAATATTTGGAAGGAAATTCCTCTTGCCACTATGGCTAATTTAGTGGGCATGCCCAGAAGGGTTGCAACTGTAATCGCAGCCAAAGGAGGCCCCTACCTCCTATTAATTTTAATAAATATGGGTTTATGTCGTTATAGTGTCGTGTCCCGTCACTTTCATCCACATAGTGTAGTTTAATTTGCAATTTTTTTATCATATAATTTTGTAAGTGTTTACATAGAATACCTTTTTGTTTTATAATTTTTATTGATCTTTTGAATAATTGATCTTCCTATCTAGTTTGCATGCCATTTTAGTGCTGAAACAATATGTTTATTTTAGTGTGGGCCGATGACAAGTATAACAATTGCATATATAAATCTAGGATAATTGTAATTAATACTGGTTAACTTAATACTGGTTAATTAATACTCAATAACTTTATAATTTTCCTTTTAAATAGGTCTTTAGAACATTTATTTCGTGTGTATATATTCTTTCATTAAATTTAATAGAAACCAATACCATAAATAATAGTTTCCAATTTAATAAAAAATTACGTTAAAATAATTTTTTTCTTATATTGCAGAATATTAATTTGGTTAGTAGGCCATTGTTGCAGAAATGAAAAACAAAAATTAAATAAGGCTTACTACTTTTAGTCTGGTTTGGTTTGTCATTCTACGGTCATGTTGTGCACACTTTAGGTTAATTAGACCGGGACTTACAGTTTAATGTGTATTCCGAACCACTCACAAACATCCATGCTACTTCCAAGATTCGAACCGGAAGCCTGTGGTACCAACGGCCAGAGCGCTAGCCAATTGACCATCAGGCTGCACCTGTTTTTTAGGCTTTCAATAAAATAACAATACATTTAAAAAATAATGGTTAATTAAATCTTTATGGTCTCTAATATACATAAATGAAAGAATTATATGCTATGTTATTAAAAATATATATTTAAGTAGATTATTTCTCCTTTAAATATGATTTTACATAGCATTGTTTTTTACAAATGTATTTCAAAATAATTATTTCATTTGTTTGTCTGTTCAAAGATGTTACAAGATTAATCAGGGATTAACAAACAAAATATTTAATGAACCGAACATATTTTCCAAGGTTAATAAGACGTGAATGAGGCATGGAGTTTCCTTGGGTGTGCTGTCAATGAAATTTTTTTAATGACATCGGAATTTTAGAACAAGCACATCACGAGTTTTCAAACTTTCTAACCTTGATATAGTAATTTATGTAAAAGTGAACTATTCAATCAAATAGCTGAAATTCCTGGGATTCTAAAATACTTTTTCTACTAACCTATTCTACTTCTTTTAAATAACCTTTTTCTAGAAAAGGTTTTTTTTTTTTTTGTTAAAATTATAACAAAAAAAACCCTTCAAAAATTATCTGTATGGCTTTTACAAAAATTAGATATCAAATAATAATATTCAGAAATCAAATCAATTTAACTCTATTCTAATTTTTATGATAATTAAAACTTAAAACGTGTTTAGGAACTATTTCAATATTGATTAATTAAAATTTTTTAATTTACATAAATTTTAACTTAAATTGCATTTCTCTATCAGATTTTTCTCTACAAATTACTTTATAGCAAAAGAAAATAATAAATTTCTTTTGAAATGACTTTCATTTTTAATTGGATTAATTAACTTCTTTTTAGGACATTAAAAATTTTTACTTTATTACACTGATAGTAAAATTAAAACAGTTTGAATTATTCAAAGCTTGATGGCCGAGTGACTAGTGCTCGGTCCCACAGGTTTCGAGTTCGAGTCCCGGCGGGTCCACTTGATTGTTTGCAGTGGTAGAGAAGCATTTAATTTGTTGTTATACTAATGTAGCTGGCAATACAGACACAGTTAATATTTATGCTATAAACAAAGACTGCACCGCTGTTGCTCATTTAACATGGATGTAGCTTGAAGATTGGCTACGGACGCGAGTAACACTACCCCACAACATTCAACGATCACATTAGACCGCGACGTACGGTTTAAAGGGGATTCCGAATCACTACAAATATCTATGACACCGCCGGAACTCGAACCCTAAATATAGAGCGCTAACCATCAGGTCCCAAAAAAAAAATTTGAGTCAAAAAAATTCAAACTCGGCTGTAAGCGGTTTTTTGTATTTGGAGTAACGCGATAAATTCCAGAAAATTATTGCAGATAATTAATTTAATTTTTTTTCAGATAGAAAAAATGAAAATAACAAAGAAAACAACATAAATGAACTAAATTAAAAATATCATCTTAAGAAATATCAAAATATAATTTCGGAAAATATAATTATGTGAGAAAAAATTTAAACTTAAAAAATTCAAAGAAAATTCAAATATAAGATTATTATTTTATTGATATTTTGAGGATGAAAATGAAAGCAGAAATTTCAGAAACATAAAACAAACCACTGAAAATTCAAGGAACTCTTACGAGAAAAGATAACAAAAATAAAAGATACTTTTGTGATTAAAAGTTTTTATTCTCGTGTGTGTAGAAAGGAATAAATGAAAGTGTTATACGACATTACATCGATAATTTGATACATCTAATTATAGCCGAAGGAATTTTGGAAGGTCGTACATAAGTGAACGATAACCTCAGGTTTACCTTGGGTGGGGTTGTCAATACGCGTTCCCTGATATGATTCCGTTTTTGCAAGTGGGTACATCGCCTCTTCAAGAGCAACTCACCTTGATACACACCAGTATAAATACAGCATTCGGAATCTGAAAAGTATCGTTACTTAGAGCAACTTGAGTAAAACATCTCCACCATCATGATTGCTAAGGTAAGAAATGCTTTTTAAATACCTGAATAGGCTTTCGTTATTCTAAACATATTATCCATTACGCATCGAATAATACATTTTAATTTAATAAGTGGGGTAATATTATGGTTAATTTTACATTTTTCCATGGTTAATTTTACATTATTTGCCAAATTTTATATCATAAATTAGATTTTTCCATGTTTTGAAGTTACAAAAGTTTCTAGAAATTAATTGAGATTTTTATTTCTCCATTAGTAAAATCTTTCTTTTAATTTTTTATAAAGGGGGCTTTATGGTCGAGGGGATAGATATTAGAAAATGTTTCAAGGGAAATAAATCCTTCCCAAAAATTAAAGTGAAAATTTTAGTTTTACGTATATCAATTCCCATACCTTAAAAATCCCTCTAACAAAAATATTAGAAAAGTCGTGTTAACACTTCTATTTATATTTACAGATAAAAGCACCAAAATTTGATATGAATAAATAAAATAATTAAATTATAATAATTGGAATAACTGAATAAAATAATAATAATTGAATTGACATTATAATTGTTGTAAAATAATTGAAAACTAATTTTAAAATTTATTATAATATTTTATAAATTAGATTTACGAATTAGCTAGCAACAATATCATATTTATATTTAAATATATATTTCAGATCTCCGTCTTCTTTCGCTGCCCTAGTCGCAGTCCAAGCCAGCGGTCTCCTGGGACATGGCCATCTAGTCAACACTGGAGTCAGCACCAGCTCCCAATCACGAGACGTAAGTACTGCTTGAACACTACAATCTACACAATAAACACTTACAATGCACATTTCTTTGCATCTATAGAGTCTTACAACTACTTCTAAAGATTGATCTATTTACTTTTAGGCTTACGGCAACTACGCTTTCGGCTATGGAATCAAGGATGGACTTGGTGCCACCAACTCCAGATCCGAAGTAGGAGATGCCCACGGAAACAAGAAGGGATCCTACACCATCGCCGACATCGACGGTAGGGCCCGACGAGTGGACTACGTCGCTGACGGACACGGATTCAGGGCCACCGTCAAGACCAACGAGCCCGGAACGGCCGCCAGCGCCCCGGCCGCCGCCCTCATCGCCAGCCCCTACGCCGGACCCGCCGCCCCAGTCGTCAACCACGTGGCCCCAGCAGCTGCCCTCGTTGGACACGCTGCTTCCTATGCCGCCCCACTGGCTGTCGCCGCCCCTGTGGCTTACGGTGGTGTCGTTGGACACGGAGCCGTCCTTGGACTTGGTTACGGTAACGCCCTGGGTCTTGGAGCACCAATTGGTCTTGGTCATGGTGGCGCCCTTTGGGTTGGGATATGGCTTGGTTCTTGGCAAAGGTCTCATTCACTAGAGAATTTTAACAGTCGTAAGTGACTTCACATTAACTTTTCTCCATACATTGTATATATATATATGTGTGTGTCTATCTCTGTCTCTCTGTATGTGTATGTGGTGTGTGTATATGTGGCGTGTGTCTGTGTATGTATATGTGGTGTGTGTGTGTGTCTTCCTCTGTCTCTCTCTCTCTGTGTGTTTGTGTGTGTGTGTGTCTTCCTCTGTCTCTCTCTCTCTGTGTGTTTGTGTGTGTGTGTGTGTATGTGGCGTGTGTGTGTGAGAGAGAAAGGAATTTTTATACTTAAATAATTTAATCATATCATATCATTACTACCATATTGTACATGACAATAATTTTTGTTATTATTTTTTATTTTTAATCTTTTCATTTGTAACGTAAAAATTTACTAAACGTTTGTCCATGTTTTGATTGATTATTTTCTCATAACTATTTTTTTTTTCTACTTCAGATTTAATCGAGGGAAGTATGAAGGAAATAGTCAAAAATATTTTTGGGACCTCGAATCAATAATAGAATCAACTATTGCAGTTTGATTATTGATCCTACTTGAAACATCTGAACAATTTGTCCTTCAGCAAAAGTCAATGTATTCTGAATAAATTATTACGTTTGTGTTTGATGTAAATAAATGTTTTTAAAGATGATATAATAGTCTTTGTTTCTTTTTGATTTTAATATTTGTCTTTCATATAAGAAAAATCTAACAAAGAAAGCTGGTTTTAAATTGTCACTTCATACACTGTATGTTGAAATTTATGCAGACACTACACAAAAAGCATTGCAATTACTCCAACAAATTGTTTTTTAATGTTCTTGATCTGAAAATTATTATTTACGCTAACGTCTTATTATCGTCAAAATGTGGAAAGGTTGAAAAAAATATTTAATGAAAATTATCAATATTTGGTGGGAAAATAAAACTTTGTATATATCGATACAAATTTATTAGGAAGAAAGGCGTTTGTGAGTACATTTTTGCATGGAATTAAAAATAATCTTGCATAAAATTACTATTTTGAGGGTTTAGAATGTTGATTATTGTAAATGAATCTTACAAAAAGCGGGGACACTTTTGCTTTCATACTTAAATTATCATCAAAGATCTAAATTCATCTCATTATTATTATTTATCTATAACAAGGGTGGCCAACTCAAATGGTTTTACGAGCCAATTTGGAAATGCGTCCTAACTCCGCGGGCCGCATATAAAATTATTTTCCCCTTATCAGATTTACTATGAACTATTATTTGAGTGAAAAAGGAAATGTAATAAGTTATTTTTATTCAGTTTACTATTTTTCTTACTTGTAAACATAGATAATACAATCATAATGATACTAAAAGTAAATTGTAATGAAATATAAAAAATATATAAATATGAACGAAATAAAAAATGAAAACATTAAAACACTTATTTTACTAGTGTGATTGTTTTACTTGTTTGTGCACTCTTTCACGCAGCTTTTGCAAATCGGTCACAATTTGGATATTTGCACATCGTAATTTGTGTTGTAAGTTAGCATTCGTTATGTTTGAGTGTTTTTTGTGTTTGGTCAATTTCATTTTCAAAAAAAAAAAAAAAAATTCGCAGTTGTGAATTGAATCCAATGCGGTAACAGCTTTTTGTGCCAGATTTCTGAAATTGGAAAATTTCTCTTTTGTGACCTAATTGCTAAAAAAATTGATTTTTGATTCTGAGTTTTAATTTAATACTGAATTGTAAGTCAACCAGTTACATTTGGAGATATTCTGGGACCGACTCGATTTCAACATATAAGGGAGATGTATATATTTCAAAAATTTTAACTCTCTAAATTACTCTAAACTCTAAATTACTGAATCAGCTTTCAAAATCAGCAGTAAGTTTTGTTATTTCTTTTGCATATTTGACGTAATTTTGAATATATGGATGCATACATAATGTATTTTTTAGTACATTGGTTTTCACTACTTTGGCCATTATAAAATAAATCTATTTTGTAAAAGTGTGATACATCTCACGGGCCGAAAACTATTCAAGGCGGGCCACGGGTTGGCCATCCCTGATCTAAAGGTTGTCAGGACATATACATAATTAGCCTTCATTGTTAAGCAGCATATAATTAGTAAATTTTCTAAATAAAATTTATATCTTAATTCTCTTAAAACTTTATAAAACGAACGCTTTCTCAAAAATTAAAAAACAGCTTCATTTTTTTCATGACGGATGAAAATGTTTAAAATATTTTAAATATAGATAAAATAATACCTTAGAAAAAAAATATTTCTGTAGGGTATAGGAAAATAATGCTCTTAAAAGTTTATAAAATGCAAAATAAAAAAAAAAAAAAACATAATTTAAGTTTCGTATGACAATTGGAAAATTTAAAATAATTTTAAATGTGTATAATTAATAAATTAAGAAAATAAATCACAGGGAATGCTAAAGGAAAAGGCCATAAAATTAAATTTCATATGACAATTTTTATGAGATCATTATATTGCTTTGAATTTGCTAAATTCCTGTAAAAATATTTAGTAAAAAAAAAAAATAAAAACTAGTCTATTAAAAAAAATTTCTTTGATATCATAGCTTTTTTAAGGCGATTTTTTCAAGCTTTTTTTTAAGGTGGCACCCCAAATTTCATTTTTAAAGTAAACGCTACTGAAGAAAATTTTACAATGAATTGTTATCTATTAGATTAATTTTTAATTGATGTTCCTATTAGATTTAGATTACATTAAACATAGTCCCATTATAGACAGTTTTTTGGAGTGAAAAGTGAAACATAATGAGTTATTATTTTTGTGTTTACTATTATTCTTACATGTGAAGATAGATGATATAATAATAATGATGCTAAACGCGCATTGCAAAGAAATATACTCTAAAAAAGGAAATATAAAAGATATATAAATATAAACGAAATAAAAGAAAAATGAAATCATTAAAAAATATTTATTTACTAAAAAAAAATCAGGTTTGATATGATGACTATTAAGGAAGAAAATGAAAAATATTTAATGATGAATAAGACATAAAAATCAGACTTGATGTTATCAGTGTAAATAATAGTTCTCGAGGGTATCTGTCATTCAAATTTTCAAATTGTCCTGACAAGTTTGAATTGGCCCTAACATTTTCCCCCATATCTTCATGTAAAAACTTGAAAAACTTTCAAAGCTAAAAAAAAAAAAAAATCAAATTTTATGCTTTAATGCAAACATTGAAATTTTTATTGAAAAACTCTACATACATATTCATGAGTCTTCTCCAAGATTGTTTAAAACGGCATTTAAACATACTAAAACACCAGAAAAGAAAATTTCTCTTCATTTAGTACCTTGCTTTATTTTTTTTCCTCTTACCAAACATAGTTTCGAAGGTTAATAAAATGTGAATGAGATATGGGTGTGGTTGTCAATAAAACTTTTTAATGACATCGGAATTTTAGAACAAGTACATCACGAGTTTTCGAATCTTCTAACCTTGATATAGTAATTTATGCAAAAGAGAACTGTTCAATCAAATAGTTGAAATTCTTGAGATTTTAAGATATTCTATAAAAGTTTTTTTTTTTTTTGTAAAAAATTATTTTAAAAAAGTAAGTTTCAAAAATTATCTATATAACTTTTTATATAACTTAGATTTCAATTAATAATATTCAGAAATCAGCTGTATTTTAATTTTTATTTCTATTTAAATTTTTATTTCTATTTAAATTTTTATTAACTCTATTTTAATTTTTATGATAACTAAAACATAAAACTTGTTTAGAAACTATTTCAATATTGATTAATTAAAAATTTTAATTTACATAAATTTTAACCTAAATTTTTTTAAGGATTTCATTTCATTTCTCTGTCAAAATTTTCAAAAAATTACTTTATAGCAAAAGAAAAAAAAAACTAAATTCTTTTGAAATGACTTTCATATTTAATTGGATTAATTAGCTTTTTTTCATGGGATTAAAAATCTTGCTTTAATACAATGATAGCGAAAATTAAGACAATTGGAATTATTCAGCAACAAAAGATTCGTCATTTCTATGCAATTAAAGCTCTTTTAAAAAATTATGATTTTAGTATAATTTGATTCAAACGTAATTTATTAAAATAATGCTACTAGGATGAAGAACGAAAAACCTTTTTGGAATTCTAGAATTCACATAAGTAAAATTGAACTGTTAGTATGTTGCAACATATGGATTTATTTGAAATCAATCCATTGCAATAAAGAGCACACGCAAAGAAGGAACAAGCAAGACAAAGCAAACACACAGCAAGACAGCAATCGACACTAAGTCGGTCTCACACACCACAAAAAGTCAAAGGAGGGAGAGAGTAAATAAAGGGGGTAGGCACTTTATTTTAGTCCATTTAGTGTGCTCTTGGCACTGAGCCTCCCTGTTCAGTCCTGGACATTTCAAAAGATGTCCTGAATTCGTTGTTCCAGCTCTACATATTGGGCAAGTGTTCGAGGCGAGGACACCTGTCCTGTTAAGGTGATCCGCAAACAATCGTGTCCGGTCCTTAATCGAATGCTGGCAACCACTTTTTCACGTGGTCTAGTGTTGAAGATTTTCCAACTGTCTTGAATATTGTCAACATTCAGGAGAAAACAAAGAAGAGATTCAGAACGTACCAGATAGGGGGTGCATGTAAAAATACATTAAATAAAACATATAATACTTATGTAAAGCCTATCCTAACTTATGGTAGTGAGGTTTTACTTACAGCTGCGCAAGACAAAATTGATGTCCTTGAACGATTACAGAACAGAGCTCTTCGGATAATAACTGGAGCAGTCAAGACTGCACCTGTAGCTGCATTGCAACTATATACTGTGAATCCATCAATCTATGAAGTAATAAAGAAAGAGACAGTGAGTTTGTTTAACAGAAAAAAATCCTCACAAAAACCAAAGTGGATCGAGGTAAATTATAGAACCTGTCTAGAGAACAGTTAGTATATATTATTATATTATCAAGGAAAATAAATATGTTTTCTCCTACATCATTTTTAGAAATAAATAAATAAAATTGGCATGACTTTTTAATTCATTTTTATAAGCTTATTCGATAAAATTAAAAATATATATCATGTCAAAAATTCATTAACACGGAATTTACTTTAGTTTTTATAAAATTGTAAAAAGGAATTTTTATTTTCCTGATTTGAATAGTTTCTTGCAAAAAAACAAGATCATTATTTCAGTGCACAAAAAGTGTTCAGACTCGGCATCTGCGCTTTTTGATATTTGAAGTAAATTGAGAAATTTCAGTAAAATTATTGCAATAATAAATTTTTTGATGACATGTACAAGGGTATTATAATTAAAGACCCACTTTCAAAAATGCTGTAAAAAAAAGAAACAACTCGTCACAATGAGTTCAAATTTGAATTGAAGACACTTGAAGAAGGGTATGGCATGGGGTATGATTAAAAAAGTTCCACTGATTTTTTCCATCCAATTTGGTATGAATTTACGTGGTGGATTGGCTTTCCACTCACAGTGTCACAATGGTTGAATGACTTGGAAATCATTTTTTCAGTCAAAAAAAAAAAAAACAATCAGCCAAGAAACAATCATACACATTGAACACAGTTGATTTAATGTGCAACTCATGCCAAATGCGTTGTTATTTCGATTCAAAATATCACTCATCGCATTCATTTTCTTTTATTCCGCTTACAGCGCATCTATTAATACACTTTGGAACCTTTTTGACGCCGTACCGTTTCCTTCTTCAAGTATCTTCTTTACAGCATTTTTAAGGAGATTTTAATTATTATTACCATGTAGATAAAAATTGAAAGTGACAAAGAAAACAACATAAATTAAATAAATTAAAAATATCTTTAAAAAATCAAAGTATAATTTTTAAAAACTAATTACGTGTCATAAAATTTAAACTAAAAAAAAATTCAAAGAAAATTAAATTATATGAATATTATTTTTATTTATAGTTAGTTTAAAGATGAAAAAATATAAACAGAAATTTAAAAAACATAAAACAAGGAACTCAAAATTCAAGTAATTATTACGAGTAAAACAATTAACAAAAAATAAAAGATACTTTAGCAATGAGCAGTTTTTATTCTCGTGTATAGAAAGAAATAAATGAAAATATTATTCGATATTGTCAATTATAAAATTTGCTAAAATTAATTTTCTACACAAAAACCTACATTCCATTAAACATAACGCAGACATAATAATATTGCAGACAATTTCTGGTGTAGGCAGTTTAATCCATACACCGATATTTATATTACGTGTGTATGGATTTTTAATTTTTAATCAGCTCAAATAATGCTGAGTTAAATAGTTTGCAACGTAAATGTCAAGCACATGCATATAGCATTCAAACACAATTAAAAACATTTGAATAATTTTTGTAAATCTAATTAAGTGTTAATATTAAAATAAATATCAGTGAAGCATAATCAATGTTTAACACAGAAAAATATGTTGTAAAAAAATGTCAGAAATAAAATAAAATTGAAAAAAAAATAATATTATCATATCAAAAATTCTTTAGAAGAAAACATTTACTTACATATATTTTCAAATACCACATAATCGACTCAAAATGAAGGTGAAAAATATATAAACGAATCTCTGTATAAAAAGGAAAGGTTACATTTAAACAAATACAAAGTAATAAGGTCTGCAAAAAGTAGTTAATTAGCATATTATCCGGTATTACGTCTTGAATTTGATACCTCTAATTGTAACCGAAGGAATTTCGGAAGGTTGTCTGTATGTGGACGATTTCCTTAGGTTTACCTTGGGTGGGGATGTCGATACGCGTTCCTGATATGATTCCGTTTTTGCAAGCGGGGTACATCACATCTTCAACAGCGGCTCACCTTGGTACACACCAGTATAAATGCAGCATTCGGCATCTGAGAAGTATCATTACTCAGAGCAACTCAAGTAAAGCATCTCCACCAACATGATTGCTAAGGTAAGAAAGGCTTTTTAAATATTTTAAACATTTTATCAATTACGTATCGAAAAAATGTATTTTAATTTAATAAATGGGGTTATTTTATGGGTAATTTTACATTTTTTTTTCATGGTTAATTTTACATTATTTTACCAACCTGTTGGAAATCATTAACCATTTGCCAAATTTTATATCATAAATTAGATTTTTCCATGTTTTGAAGTTGCGAAAGTTTCTAGAAATTAATTCGAGATTTTTATTTCAATATTAGTAAATATTTCTTTAATTTGTTATAAAGGGGGTTTGATGGCCGAGTGATAGCTATTGTAAAAATGTTTCAAGAAAAAATCCTTCCCAAAAAACTAAAGCGAATATTTTAGTTTT
>BPLR01010845.1:0-50634 GCA_021605095.1 Caerostris extrusa
TGACTCTATTGACAACTATATTACTAAACTTTCTAGAAATTTCTTCAATACCATTGCTACTCACGAAAATCCTCTCATCAAGGCACAAACTATATTTACGCAATTGAATGGAAAATACAAGTATCCTTTCTCTACTTCTAAATGGAATCGAAGCCTCAAACCACCATAATTTCCTGCTCACTTATCGCTTTTTTAGATATTTTACTTCAACGCATATTTACTGATCATAAATTTCTTGTTACGTTTCCATACCGATGATTTACATTTTTCTTACTTTCTTCTTTTTTTCTCTCATCATACGATTACTATTATCTATTTATCATGACTTTTCTTTTTCCTACTGCCTTCACATACCATTGAGTAGATGAACGCGCTTCGCGTTCAGGCACTCGACATCTTTTATTCAACAATGATGAATTGCTGTTTTATAATTGTTTTGAAGAAGGCTGATTCTAGACTACTTTTAAATATTTTGTTATTTTATTTTAGTAGTTCAATTGTTGTATACTTTTCAATATAATAATTAATCCTTTTTTTAATTAACAGATTTTGTTTCGATTACAAAAAAATTCATAGCAGCAACATAGCTGGTTAAGCCTAAAGTTCTTATTATAAAGGTAGAAAATTTCCTCAGATAATTGTATATTAATTTTTAAAAGTATTTAATAGTAATTGATGATGTATTTAGATGGTTTCCTTATTCATGAGGAATTTGTTTTCATAAACATTTAATTTATTAATCTGTTTGAAATCTAAATGGATTTATTGCTATACATTATTACTAATTATTATTATTATTATTATTTTTTACTTATTTCATAGAATACTGTTGGAATAAGAAAATTTTCTACTTACTCTTTTATTAATTAGTTTTCTTAGTTTTATAAATTTATGCCAAAATAAATTGGTGCTCTTTATTACACTTCTGTCGATTTTGAAGAAAGCTGATTCTATACTATTTTTAAATATTTTATCTTAGTAGCTCAATTGCTTTGTACTTTATAATATAATAGTTAATCCCTTTTTTTTAATTAGCAGGCATTGTTTCCATTGAAAATAAAAGAAATGGATAATTCTTGCCAACCTATTTGCAGTGAATGCAATATGAAGTTTGCACGTAGTTACAGTTTATCGATGACATATGGAAACATTTCGTAATTTATCTAGTCCAAAATCTGCTAAATCATTGATGTGTCCAGAATGCAAGCAAATATTTCATACACTGTTAACTTTTGGAGAAGCATCTACAAGGTATTCATAATATACTTATAACCAAGGAGACTTTATTCTTTGAGACAATGGAAGAATTTACACTATGGAAAGAAAAGTTGAGAAGGAGATTTAGCTCATGTGTGAAAAAAACTGGAAGTAAAAGAGATAGAAATGGTATCAAAGAACTTATTTCACTTGTTAGCCCAAATACTAACAATTAGCAGCAAAGATTTTCCCGCACAAAAAAAAAAAAAAAAAAAAAAAAAAAAAAAAAAATATCCACGAAAACCCGCGCAATCATCTATTTTTAAAAAATCTACAGCAGAAAAGTTCAACAAATATCTTCAGAAATAATTGTAACTTCTAAACATAATTCTAAAGTAATTCTACTAAAAGGTAAAATTTTGTCGGCTATGTTGTAAGTTTCTACTGTTATATATATGCTTATTTATTAACTACATTGTTTTCCATTTTTTACTAATATTAAACTAAGTTATTAAATTTACATTAAAATTATTTTAAAAATTTAATTTATACATGTAAAGTGTTTTAAGTATTAAAAGTGTTTACAATATAATTAAAAACAGTAAATTAAAACTCTTACAGTAAAATAAAAAAAAATCTATTGCCAGTTTTCTTATAGTAACTCTTAATTTCCCTCCTTTTAATGAATAAACAGGGTTTCCCTTAATAATCATTTTCATAACCATAATCATTATTTTTTTAATTTCCATCTGCAAATAATGAAATTCTAAATACTATAGTTATAAAAAACTTAATGTTTACTAACACAGTTGTATGATATATGAAAACAGGCAATCGAAGATATAATTTATTGTATGCATATCTCGCATCAATAATCCAGCTGACTGTTAGAAGCTTTTCCTGGCACAGTCTTCTGTGAAATATCTATATTTGCAGTAATAGTTGACAAGAAGAATTATGTATATTTATTGTTGTAAATAGCAATAATTTGCTGTTAGCGATATTTTTAATAAAATTTTGAACTATATTTTTGTTTTTACTTTTGAAACGAAAAAAAAAAAAAAGCTATGTGTTCATGACCTTGTCTTTTTAAGAAATATAATTTTTCTGGAAATTTCTTCTGAAATTATCAAATTTGCAATAAAACATCTAAACATGAATATCAATTTATGGCCAGTAATGAAATTAAATGTTCATCAATTTTTCAAATAAGGGAATATATATATTTATAAGAATTCATTAGAAATATTTATATTTTGAATAATTTATTTATTGAATATTATATAAATAAATCTTCAATAGTGTAAGAAATATAAAATATTAAGCACATTTTTTATTATGCATGAAAGTTGTTTAACAGTAAAAAAATTTGTTTTCATTTGAATCATTAACCGATGTGTTTTTTCTTCCTCTGCAATTTTTTAACATTGAAAAATAACAATTTTGACATGAAATTATATTCGTTATAATAGCAAAATACATATCTCAGTATTTGTAAATATAATCAAAACAATCATTGATATATAAATTTTGTGTACAATCGTCTATTTCTGAGTAAATTAATTTTTAAATAAATTATATTTGATACATTTCTTTATATAATTTCTTGAATATTGTTACATAACAATTTGTATAGTATGTAAAATGAACAAGTACGTGAAATTGAATCCCAGTCTAAAAATATGAAAACAGCAACAGAGTGTGAGGTGATGTAATATTTAAAAAATCATTATACATACGGTTAGTTATTAAGATAGTTAATAAATTCTCATACTCCATTAAATATCATATTTAATTTGATAATAATCAGTTTAATATATATGAAGAAAATATAAATAAAAAATACGATGAAAAAATTTAATGATTTAAAAAAGATTGTACATTGGTGTGCAAAACTTAAGCAACAATGTAAAAATTGTAGATAGCCATGAAATTGCAGAAAAGGAGATCCGGAGATCAGTACAATGAACACGTAAGTCAGTAGAAACGTCATACGTATGCAAATATCAGGAACGAAACGCCGGAGGCGACGTGAGCGTACCCAAAACGCGTGATGCCTTCACAAAGTGGGCTTATTCACCCGCCGTCCTGAACGCTGCCTACCGTTGAAAGTTGACCACCGTTTACAGTGGTGCAGAGAGCACAAAAACTGGACAACTGATCAATGGAGTCCTCTCAACTGATCAATGTCCTCTTTACGGGTGAGAGTCGGTTCTGTACCAGAAGCGATTCTCGACACGTTTTGATTTGGAGAGGTCGGAACCCAGTTTTACCCCAGTAACCTCAAGGAAAGACACCGTTATGGCGATTCTGGAGTTCTTGTCTGGGGAGGCATTTTGCTGAACGGGCGAACTGAGCTCCACGTTTTCGACAGAGGGTCTGTAACCGGGGCGCGCTATTGTGAGGAGGTACTCCTTCCCCGTGTGCGTCTGTTCCGAGGTGCCATTGGCCCAGACTTCATTTTTATGGATGACAATGCACGGCCACATCGGACTCTTGCTGTTGAGGAGCTACTGGAAAGTGAAGATATCACTCGAATGGATTGGCCAGCGTACTCCCCAGATTTAAATCCCGATCGAGCATATGTGGGATGCTTTGGAGAGACGCATTGCAGCACGCTTACATCCTCCGGAGAACACCCAACAACTCAAACAGATGCTGATTAAGGAATGGGCACTCCTATCGCAAGAAATATTGCACCAGCTGGTTCTGAGTATGCGGAGACGGTGCGAAGCAACCATTGCAGTGAGGGGGAGGGCATATCCCATATTAAGGAACATCTGCTTGTTGTTCTTCCCTCTCGGATAGATAATCATAAATCACGATACTATGCGTTCAATAAAGCTTGTTTTTGTTTGATTCCATACCGTATGCATTGTATTCCTTTTTCAGCACCGATGCTTTCGTCATCCTTTACGTACATAATACTCTCCCTCATTTCTAAATGTCATGTCTCTCAGATGATTTCTCGTGGAGTTATGGCAAAAACCCCACCTGTTGCTTAAGTTTTGCACACCAGTGTAAATGATGTATAAATATATTATTCTGTAAACTGCATCACCATGTAAAAATATGAAATTTTAAATCTTGTAATTCTTCTTAAATATTAACTATAAACGCACAAAAAATTATATAAAGTAAACGAATCATAAATGTTACTTAGGAATTCCTTTATAATTTTAAGACAATGCATTTTAATTATCTATTTTCTTAACACCAATATCTCGTATCATTCAACATATATAAATTCATTTTGGGGGCATAAATTTTGTAGGAATATAAAATTTCAATGTATTTATAACGTAAAATCTGCCTTATATTATTAACAGAAACTTTCTTTGAAATCTACATATAAGATATTTCTGTGAGTATTCATCTTTTCGAGATATTTTCTCCCCAAAAACAAGGTAGGAGGAATAGTGTGCAGAGCGAGTTCCTCCTAAATCTTCAGAGTAACCACTTCTTAGGAAAGGGCTGGAAGGAATCGAGTGCCTTCCCAAGGAGGAACAATGCATATCATTCCTGCAAAAAAAAAAAAATCCCTATTTATCCCTAAACGTAGGGTGCACTTTTCCTCCTCTCCCAGACGTCCGTATCATTCTTATTGTAGATTATTACGGAGATCCTTGGCGCGTAACGGCCATTAGCTCCTTCATTGTAAAATGTTGAAACATAGCGGTGCCGTCCGTATTACGAATCATTCATTTTCATCAGCATCGTATGGTGGCCAGCGAAATGATTCGGTTAATGAATGAAGAATATTGCTGCCCCCAATCGAATCAAGAATCGAAATTTAAAATTACTTTTTAATAATAATAAAAATAAAGTGTATTACATAAAATATGTAATATAAATCAAGAAATTATTTAAAACCTACAGTTTAACGACGCATGCCAGAAAATGGCAAAACAAAGCACGCTACAGTAGACAATCTTCCCTACAAGTTGAAGGGAAACAGAGATTAATATTGAGTTTTTCAGTTCATTACCAAATCACTACCAGCCTTGCAGCCATCCGTCTAACATTTATCAAGTAATCTTAAAGATCTATGGAAATCTGAAATATAATACTTCCCCCTAGAAAGATATCTAGGTGGACGCATTATACAACTGTAAAAATAAATAATAATTGTATCTTTCTAATAACACAGGAATTTACTAATATAGTGGTAAATTACGTTTTATTGACCAAATCGCTCGGATTGTTGATAGATTGTTCTATTTTGTTTGTTTGTTTGTTTAAATGTAGTAATTAACATAATGATCACAAAAACATAAGAAAAATAACGAAATATAAATACAAGCCCCATGCTTTTCAACTATCGTTTTTTATTCTAGATTTTCATATAAAAACAAAAACAAAAGAGATAGAGATTATTAAAGAAAAATTAGAGAGAGAGAGAGAAATTTAAAAAAAACTAGAACACATGGAATTCGTTACGATTTGAATTTATTACGAAACATTTTTTATCAGTTGTGACTCTGTTCTAACAAAGTGATATATTTTAATAATTTTAAATAGTGATTGATCGAATCTAAAGCTACCAATTATTGCGTTGTGGCTACTTTGTAAAGGTTGCGTAGTGTTATTAAAATCCAGACGGCAAAAAATAAGACGATAATCAATTTTCACAATCACATCTTTATTCCATTTCGAACGCCAACTACGTTCTGTTTTCATTCTAGCGGGAAAATTCCCATTTTAACAGTGAAAGTAGAAGTTGTTGAATTTGTACTCCTTTTTCCATCAATAGGCGTCGCTACATCACTCCCCTACCAGTAACAAAGTTACGTTACTTTGAAAATGGTAGAAGTATTAATATAGAGACAAAAGTCATGGGATACCTCTTAATATCGTGTCGGCCTCCTTTCGCCTGGCGAAGTGCAGCAACTCGACATTGGCAACAAGTCGTTGAAGTCTTCTGCAGGGAGTATTGAGCCATGCTGTCTCGATAGGCGTCCATAATTGTGAAAGCGTTGATGGTGCAGGATTTGGGCACAAACAGACCTCTCGATGATGTCCCATAAATGCTCGATGGGATTCATGTTTACAAATCATTCGTTGAATTTTAATCAAACCAATCGCGAACAGTTTTGACATGGCGCATTGTCATCCATAAAAAATCGTTGTTTGGGTACATGAAGTCCATGAATTTGCAAGTGATCTTTTTAAATAAGCCTTTCCAGTCAATGTTCGGTCCAGTCGCACCAGAAGACCAAGTCCATGCCATGAAAAAACAGCCCACACCATTACGGAGCCACCACCAGCTTGAACAGTGCCTTGCTGACAGTTTGGGTCCATGGCTTCGTGGGGTCTGCGCCACACTCGAACCCTACCATCAGCCCTTACCAACTGAAATCGTGACTCATCGGACCAGGCCACGGTTTTCCATTCATCTAGGGACCAACCGATATGCTCACGTGCCCAAGAGAGTCGCTGCAAGCGATGTCGTTCTGTCAGTAAAGGTAAGTCGGTCTTCTGCTGGAATAGCCCAAGAAAGCCAAATTTCTTTTCTAACAGACAAGTCCCTTGTACGTCCCACATTGATTTCATTTGTTATTTGACGCAGTGTTGCTTGTCTGTTAGAATTGACGACTCTTTGCAGATGTCGCCGGTCTCGGTCGTTAGTGCAGGCGGTCGACCAATGTCCATGGTGGGATGTTATGCCTGAAATTTCATACTCGGCACACTCTTGACACAGTGGATCAGGGAATGTTGAATTCCCTAACGATTTCCGAAATGGCATGACCCATGCGTCTAGCTCCAACTAACATTCCGCGTTCAAATTCTATTAATTCCCGTCGTGCGGTCATCATCACGTCAAAACCTCTTCACATGAATAACTTGAACAGAAATAGAAAGCACTGCGCATTTATACCTGTTCTACGCGATACTACTGCCATCTGAAAATTTGCATATTGCTATCCCATGACTTTTGTCACTTCAGTATATATCTATACAAATAATAGCGAACAAATACACATTGATACAAACTTAAATTGTACAAAAATAATTACAAATACAATTACATATAAACATTTACATACAATAAATCAAGTTAATTTTTAAAATGGACATGGACAAATTATAATTTTGAAGAAAAGTCAATAATGTCATTGAAACGAACAGGAAGTTTTACTTGTCTTCCACAACGTGTTGTTGTATTTGGTTGTGCAACTTGCCGACTTGGTATAAATGTTTGCTCACTCGGCACAGATGTATGATCATTTGATGACGTTGGATTCAGAAGTTCATTAGGTTGTAACACATATGCCGGTTTTACTCTATCCACGGAAATATTAACTTGTTTATTTTTAATTGATAGAAGAAAGTTTTTCGGGATCTTTGCAATATCAAATAAGGTCCTTCATATGGGGGTTCTAAAGGTTTTTTAACTCTGTCAATTCGCAGAAACACATGTGGTCATGTGTACAAATCTTTTGGAATGAAGATCTTTTGTTGACATTTGTTTTTGGATTGGTATGGTTTTAAGTCGGCCATCTGTTTTCGGAGATTGCTTACAAAATTATCATCAGATATTGGCAATCTGGATTCTTCAAAGAATTCGCCTGGTAATTTAATAGTTTTTGCCATAAACCATTTTACCTATTGTATACTTACAATCCTCATGTAGAGCAGCTCGCAAACCCATAAGAACCGTTGGTAATGTGTCCGTCCAACGAACGTTGTTATGACATGTAATAGCTGTTTTCAAAGTACGGTGAAGACGTTCAACTTTTCCATTACTCTGAGGATGGTAAGAAGACGTATGGTTTACTTTCAACACCACATAGCGAAGCTAAACTTCGAAATAGTTCTGAAATAAATTGGGTGCCTTTGTCAGTAATAACACAAGTAGGTACACCAAATCGGGTAATTTAATGATCATAAAAAGCTTTTGCTATACTTTCTGCAGTGATATTGGATAACGGTACCACTTCCATCCAAGAGGTAAACCGATCAACACACGTCAAGTAGTATGTGTATCCATTAGAAGGTGAATAAGGTCCAATTAAATCTATATGAACGACACTAAATCTCTCATCTGGTGCTTGAAATTGTGAATATTCTGATTTTGTATGTTTAGTTATTTTATTTTTCTGACAGTTGATGCAAGTTTGAGTCCACTGTTTAACATCTTTTTTCATATTTGGCCAAATGAACCTTTTGTTATTTCTTTTACAGTAGTTCGAATTCCAGAATGAGCTAAACTGTGAATTGTATTAAATATTGTCATTCGAAAATTTTTTTTTGGTATGAATGGTCTGATACTGGAAGTAGAGGTATCACAATACAAGAGCTTTCCTGATGGCAATTGGTGTTCTTTAAAATGTAATGATTTGGAATGTAATTTTAATTGTTGCAGTTCATCATCATTAATTTGTGCATCAGCTATCAAGTCATAATCTGACAATAGGTGAATCGATGTCCTCAATTCTAGACAGTCTGTCTGCTACCACATTGTTTCGACCACTGATATGGTATAGGTTAGTAGAGAATTGTGAGATATATTGTAGGTGTTTTAGTTGTCTGGGGAGGCTTTTATCATTGTTTTGCTTAAAAGCAAATATTAAAGGCTTATGATCAGTATAAATATCGAAATCTCGACCTTCAAGTAAATACTTAAAATGTTTAATGGATAAATATATACCCAAAAGTTCACGGTCGTAAATGCTGTAATTTTCTGAGCAACATTAAGTTTTTTAGAATAAAATGCAATTGGCTTCCATCCATTTGGTTCTTTTTTGTTGAATAACTGATCCAATAGCCCAATCAGATGCATCTGTGAGAAGTGCCAGAGGGTAATCCGAGTTGGGATATGCCATTAACGTTATTTGAGCAACATCTTGTTTGCATTTTTTCAAAACTTTGTCTAGTTTCATCGGTCCATGGTATTTTGCGTCGATCTTTTTTGTAAATCCTTTCAAAACTTCATGTAGAGGGGCTTGAGTTTTTGCGGCGTTATTTATATAATTACGATAAAAATTGATCATTCAATCAATTGTTAAATCATTCAATCTTCTATAATCACCACACGGACGAAAAAGAACCATCTTTCTTTGTTACTATATGTAAGGGACTTGCCCATTCTGAGCTAGATGGACTAATGATGTTATTGTCTAACATATATTTAAATTCCTTTTAGCTATTTCCAACCGTTTTGGATCTAATTGTCTTGCTTTACAATTTATAGGTTGTCCTTTAGTTACAATATGGTGTTTTACATTATGTTTAACATTTGAAACAAGAAAATTTGGTTTTGTTATATTGGGATACATAGAAAATAAATCAGAATATTTACATAAGCTGCTCGTTGTATTTACACTTTCATTAATAGAGATTGGTGCAATGTCACCATAAACTGCAAGGTTAGTTACACCATCAATTAATCTTTTATGCTTTATATCAATTAATAAATTGGACTTATTTAAAAAATCTGCACCTAGTATAGGTTTACTAATTTTGGCCACAATAAACGGGAATTGAAATTCTCGGCGCAAACCTAGATCAAGATTTAAAATTTCTGTACCAAAAGTATCGATTGCAGCATTGTTTGCAGCATATAATTTATAGTCACTAATAAATTTGTGTTTAGAAGTATAAGGAATAAGACTTACGTCCGCTCCACTGTCAACCAGAAAGCGTAAACCCGTTTTTTTGTCGTTGACAAATAGACGGAATTGACGGCAACGTTTTGTATTTTCAGCAGCAGAGTCTGAAGTTAATTCTGTTGATGATTCTGGTTTTCCGAAGGATTATTTTTCCATGCACATGGAGCTTTGCCTTTATCAAGAAAACATTTTCTCGAAAACGAAAATGGTAATAACAATATTTGCCAGAAGGATTGTCAGAGCGATTGCGAGACTTACTGCGATCATAAGAAGAGTATCGACCTCTATTTCTTGTTTGGTAACGAGAGTTCCTTGTGACACTCAGTTTTGCAAGTTTATTATCCAAAGATGCAATTTGTTGTTGTAACTCAGTTATGGTATCTGATCGTGATGAAACATTGCTTACGCAGTAAAGTTCTTGTTTTGGTTGCATTTCAAGAATACGATCCGTCATTAATGAGAGTTTCTCAATTCCTTCATCACTAACTAGTAAAATATTCCGCACAGAATCTGGCATTTTTTTGTAGAAATAATGTTGTTAGCACCTTATCAGTAATTCCATCAGTAGCCAGGTTTCTCATTTTTTGTAAAAGTTGACTGGGTTTAAGATCTCCCAAATCAAGTCCTGTAAGTAGTCTCTGAAGACGCTTATTTTCGCTTTCTTTAAAAGTATTCAGCAAACGTTCTTTCGCAGCGGTATATTTTGTTCTATTATCATCACTTATAATGTCGCACAAACTTTCAACAAATTTCGGTTCTAATTGCGAAACTAAGTAGTTGAATTTTGTCTCCTCGGCTGTTATTCCACAAATTGAAAACTGTGCTTCAACTTGAAAGAACCATATTTCTGGTTTTTCTGCCCAAAAGGAGGTATTTTGACACTTACCCGCGCTACTTCATCTTTTTTTCGCCGATCCATTAGTTTCAGTCATTTTGTAAATAATTCCTGGTTTGCAAATAATTCACGGGTCACCAAGTATGTGGCGGCTTTGTAAAGGTTACGTAGTGTTATTAAAATCCAGACGGCAAAAATAAGACGATAATCAATTTTCACAATCACATCTTTATTCCATTTCCAACGCCAACTACGTTCTGTTTTCATTCTAGCGGGAAAATTCCCTTTTTAACAGTGAAAGTAGAAGTTGTTCAATTTGTACTCCTTTTTCCATCAATAGAGGGGCCTGAATGGCCGAGTGGCTAGCGCTCTGGCGCTCGGTACCACAGGTTTCGGGTTCGAGTCCCGGCGGTGCCATGGATGTTTGTAGTGGCTCGGAATCCACTTTAAACCGTAAGGTCCCGGTCTAACACGATCGTAGAGCGTTGTGGAGAATGACATATTAAAAATAAGGAAAACTGTTCATATGTATAGTGATTAGGGGATTATAGTCCTTGCTGCTTCACATCCCCATATACCACTTCATTCATCATCATCAATAGGTGTCGCTACAGCGTCATTAAGTAAGAAATAATTCATTCATTTAAAATGATTAATATCCAATTACAGATACAATAGCAACTGGTTTAAGTGTCAGAGTATGCAGTATTAGTTACTATTCTGGGTAGTAATAATACTATTTTGGGAAATAGTAGTATTATATATAGTAGTAGTATATGATTTGTATTTCATGATCCGGTATCGCACAGAAAATGCCAACATTATGGATACAATACTGCTCGTTACTGTTTATACCGGAACGACGATTTGTATTTCGTGAAGAACACATTGCTGAGTAGAAAATGGTAAGACTAAATGGAGAGCTTGCCGAAAAAAAGAAATAAAACGGGAGTTTTTTTTTTAATTTAATTATTATTAACTTTTTTTAAATTATTATTGTCATTAAAATTATTAATAGGAAATAACATGCATTTATACCGGAAATACAAATAACCAGATAAAGCAGCTAACGCGAGCATAAATCTCTAAGTCGAGTCAAGACAAATAACTAAACGAATAATAATCACTATTATATAATGGTGTGCTCTCCTAATTATTAGGAAGCCGAGAAACATTACATTTTATTGATAATATAAGATTTAAATGAATTTAATGATTATATATGCAATAATTTTTAAAAAAATTAGAATGAACAATTATTTATGTATTTTTTGTTGAGGATATATTTGTTAACACCTTTTGTATAACTTTCAGACATGCAATTTTCCTTAATCCTTCACATATTTTCAAATTTTTTTGTATTGAATATTTATATCGGAAAACTACTATCAATTTGTAACAGATTTCTTGAAATAAGAATAAAATCCTATAATTAAAAACATTAAATTGTTCTCTGAATTTAGTTTGAGCGTAGTATATTTACATTAAATATACTGTTTATTTGAATTAAGAAATATTTTATATGTATAGCAGTAAGAAATAAATGAATCACTTAAATTTGAAATTATGAAATAATACATAAATTTCGATCAAGTACGGAAAAAAAAATTAAATTTTAGATTAAGCAAGTTTTGAAAATGCATGTTTACTGTACTTCATTTCTTTTTCCATTAGCAATAACTTTATTGTTTACTTTTAGAATTAAATTTAAAATTAGAGGCATCAAGTTTCTGGAAAAATAGAAAATATGTTACTTTGCATTAAAAAAAAAAAAAAAAGCAGTGTAATGCATAAAAAGAACAAAGAATGTGTAATGAATGATATTATAAAATATATTTTTAAATAAATCAATTTAACAAATATTATTTTTGAGAATTTTATTATTTCTAGATATAAAATAAAGACCAGTTTTCTGTGAACAAAATATGCAGCTTACAAAATTCAGTCCAAGCATAAAATTATTTTAAAATCTGGTAATTTACAAGGTAATAATTGAAACCTATACTAGTTGTAGAGAAAAATTCTCCAATTTTTAGAAATTGAAAAAAATTTAGTGAGATGTGGAAAAATTATAGATGATGGTGAATAATTTACAAAGGACAAAAATTAATAAAATTTAAAATAAATTTAAGGTTGCTATATTTATTTGAAAGAGTCACTGCAGAATTATTTAGCTGCATGTGTTCAGTATATTTTTGGAAAAGTGTTTAAAAATTTTTTTATCAATATAAAATGAACATATCTATTCGTCAACCAGTTATTTTATCCTGTTTCTTCTTCTGCAGAAAGACAGATGCCACCATGATATGGAATTATAAAAAATTGAAGATGTAGATAGCATTTTATTTTAATTAGGAACTTGTAATTAACAATTTATTTCATTTAAATTTTTGAAATTTAATGTATTTTATTATTTTTCTTTGTGCATGGTGTCTTTGTACTTAAGTTTCAAATTATTTTACTCAAATTGGTGGCAGACAAACTTTTCTCAACTGATTTTAAAATTTGTACTTGTAGCTCATGACTGGGATGTTAATTGCACAAATTAATAGAATCGTAAGTGCCTATGTTAGGACCCATCTGTCAGTAAATTTCAAGGAAATCAAGTTTGAAAATATTGAAAAGTTTTTATACAGAGCAGCAAGCTCTGTATAAAAACATGTTTCTTTTATGCCTCACTCAAGCAGAGGAGATACGCCAGATTATAGGAGTACACAGGAAATTTAATTCTCTTGCATCCTGCTAATATTTATATTTTTCCAGATTGTAAATTTTAAAACAAATTGCTAAATAAATGATTACATTTTTAGATACACAAAGGGTTCTTTTTAAATTGTTTAAATTTAATAGCAGAAGTAATTTAATTATCAGATATTTATTCCTCTGATAAAGCATTTTATGATGAAGACAAGGATTAAAAGTAGAAACTCAAGCTGACTGAAATGACTGTGATGATAACAGTACTTCAATTTGCTATTTATTTTCTATACAAATAATTAAATTGTTTCTGAAATGAACATTTCTTATTACAGTCGTATCTTGATTAATTAATTGCTCTTTATGGTTATAATAGGAACAAATCTTCTTTTATTTTGATCTTATATGAAGTATAGATTTGGAACTTGCAATATATGTCTTAGCATTGAAACATATAATTCAGACCCAACTCCTTATACATACCTATTCCAATATAATCATTGCTAATACATGTTTGTGAAATGCAAGACAATATAAAAATGGAAAGAAATCAGGTAGCATTGAAGAAAAAATGAAACAACAAAACTATTTCGAAAAGAAAGCGTTTGTTTTCTGAAATTGCATAGTTTAAAAAAAGAATTGAATAAAATTTCTTGCAAATAACTCAAACCAATCTGTTGCTGTATGTTTTATTTATCTCTGCAATAAAGGTACAAGTAAATTTGGAAAATAGGAGAATAGTAAATGTGAACAAATTTTATTTAATGAAATTTTGATAGTGTTTTTTTGGCTTTGGCAACTGAAGTGCATAAGATTGTATAATCAATCCTCAGTGACTTTCAAGTACTAAAGTATATATTTTATTTATGATATTTTTTCATAAATTAAGCTATTTTGTAGTTTTCTTTTAAAATTAATTTTCTATCTTTATTCACTACTATTTCAAAAATATATATGATAAGGCTTAGAATTATTAAAACTTTCATATTTATCAGTAAAAATGCTTCATAGTTATGTTTACAAACTTTAATTGGATGTAATTGTTTAAAAGAGGTTGTTAAATACTTTGTGTGGTTGAGACTTTGTAAAACAGCAGAATAAGAATATCCTCAAATTAACTAACAACTTGTCAAATTCTTTTCTTTTTTTTTTGCATGTGTGGTATAATAATGCTTTAGGTGCTGCAGTAATGATCATTGTAGAATTTTAATCAATAAATTAAATACAAAATAATTTCAGAGAATCTTGTTTTTATTATTATTTATTTTTCATAAATGCATAATGTCAACGTGATGTTTAATTTGTTTCAAAGTTATTGTTAAATTTGTCAATAAAGCAAGCTCACCAAGGACAGAAGTACATAAATCTTACCTTGTCCAGAAGCAAGAAGAATTAAAAATTGCTGACAAACGATTCGATTGCAAGCATATGAAATTCAAAATTTTACATAGAATTGAAAAAATAGAATTACACATAATGTAATTTTTTATATTTTCTATATGTTTGTCTTCTCTACAGTTAAATACTTTTTATTACGGTCTTGAGGGCATAATTGTTTTATTTTGATACCAAAACCATTGTGAGAGATTAATTATTGTAATTCAAAGGTATGGCTGTAAAGTCAATCATTTTACGAAAAAATAATTTTCGTAAAATATCTATAAATATATTTTTAATTTACACATTTCACTTCTTTTTAATTCTGAATCACAGTTTTAGAATTGAATTTAGGATGAACAGCTATCTAAGCTGTTTATCATTTAACAAATTTAATTTCTTTGTGAGCAAACTTTTCTTATAGCAAATTTGCAAGGATGCCAAAAAATTAACATGATCAAAATTCAATGTACAAGCAATGATTCGGTCTGGTTTATTTGAGGAGCTTGTAATTTTCAGACAGATTTTTCTGACTAAGAAATCAAAAGAAAATTATCAATTTTTTTTCTTGAATTGTTGGTATTAGAGATTACTATTTATTTTATTTTTGGTACTCAGTACTTTACTATTTGTTTTAAAGCTCATAAATGCAGGATTCTGCCAGTTACTCTTGCCATTGGAAATTAAAATGGGGAAAAAAAAAAAGATTCTGAATTATCATGGTTATTTTGTCCCTTTTAAAACTAAATACTCCCTTTCAAAAGTGAGCAAGTGTTTTTTGAAATTGGCATTTATTAAAAAAAAATTCATAAAGTTAATTAGAAAAATCAAATACCAAAAAGTTAATATATGATAAGTTTTGTATTAATAATCACTTTAATTTCATGAGGGTAATGTAATTAATCTTCTTTAAATTTTATTCAGAAAAAACATTGAAAGATTTCTGTATCAGTTTTAATTTCTTAAAATATATATTTATTACTTCTCAGTACTTTAACTGGAAAAAGGCAGAGTAGAAAACATTTATAATAGAAAAAAATGTGAGATTCATTTGTATTAATACTAAAAATGTCTTTCCCTTCTTAATTATTACTTTGTAACATCAACTTTTCAGATTTTTTTAAATATATATAAATCACTAAATCATTTATTCCAAATTAAAATGATAATATTTTTTAGAATTAAGAAACAAGTAACCTCATTTTAACAAAATAATATAGATTGACAAGGAAATTTTCATACTTCTACTATATGTTTTTAAGTAAAATAATTTATGAAAGTTTTTTTAGAATGTTTTAATATCAAAATAGTTTATATTTAACATCTCATCTAATTTGTTACTAGAAAGTTTTAAAATACTTATTTAAAAACTATTAAAATTTATTACTTACCTCTATCTAAAAATGAATAATAATTATTGTGTATACATTTTAAAATTTTTGTTAAAAATACTAAATTTAAACAAAATTTAAATCCTTTAAAATATATTTAGTTTTTATTTGTTATTTCAAGAAATCTATTTCAAAAATTGTTTGATTTGAATTTTTGTTTTATTTAATATAGTTTCAAAACTATTTTCGATTTGTTATAAACATTTTGAATAAATTAAGAATTTTAAGTAAAAGTAATTATTTCTCAACTCATTGTGAAACAATTATTACCTTATATAAATAAACTATTTATTAAGCAGATACTAGAGATGTTTTATTTTTTTTAACATTACTTTTATTATGGTAATAAAAAAACTTATTTTTTAAATAATCAACACAAACTACAGCAATAAAAAATTTAAAACATCTTTATTTGAACATTTAACATTTATAAATGAATGAAGTAACATGCATTTTTTAACATAACATATATACAACGTATTAAATTAAAGACATATAAAACATATACTCACAATAAAGTGTAGAAATACAAATGACTAGTATTTACATACATACAAAATGATTTAATAAGAATCAATAGTTCATTTTAACAGTTCTAATCAACTTCTTCAATTGTAGGACCAGATGTTCTGCTGGATTGTTGACCAGGATTAAATTTACCTCCTGCTTGATGCATTTTTGTCGTGATTGGGCTGAGCTCAGACTGCACTTCCTTGAGTTTATGTTCAATTTCTTCTTTCTCAGCTAGGGTGTTGTTATCCAACCAGCTGATCACATTATCACAGACCTCTTTCACTTTGGTCTTATCTGCAGGACTTAATTTGTCATCCGATACAGAATCAGTAGCTTGTTTGACCGAGTACACATAGCTTTCCAGATTGTTTCTAGTGGCAACTTTTTCTCTTTGTTCAGCATCTTCCTTCTCGTATTGTTTGGCTTCATTCAGCATTCTCTCGATCTCTTCTTTGGACAGTCGGCCTTTTGTCATTGGTTATGGTAATGCTTTGAGATTTGCCAGAACTTTTGTCCATTGCTGATACATTAAGGATTCCATTGGCATCCATGTCGAAAGTCACTTCAATTTGAGGTACACCTCTGGGTGCAGGTGGGATTCCAGATAGTTGAAATCTTCCCAGTAATTGTCCTTTGTCATTGCTCTTTCACCTTCATAAACTTGGATGTCAACACCAGGTTGATTATCAGAATAGGTGGTGAATGTCTGGGATGCCTTGCATGGGATTCTGGAATTCATTTCGATGATTTTGGTCATTACACCTCCAGCAGTCTCGATGCCAAGTGACAGAGGAGCAACATCTACCAACAGGACATCTCTGATCTTCTTATCTGTATTACCTGTCAGCACTGCGGCTTGTATTGCTGCACCATATGCCACAGCTTCATCTGGATTAATGGACATGCAAAGTTCTTTTCCATTAAAGAAGTCACGGGGCATTTTCTGTATCTTAGGAATTCGTGTGGATCCTCCAACCAAGACTACATCATGAATGCTGCCCTTGTCTAGTTTCGCATCTTTTAGAGCCCGTTCTACAGGTTCCAAGTAGAGCAGAAGAAGTCAATTCACAATTCTTCAAATCTTGCTCTGGTGATCTTGGAATAAAAATCTATTCCTTCAAAAAGAGTATCGATTTCAATGCTTGCTTCGGAACTACTAGATAAAGTACGTTTTGCTCTTTCACAAGCAGTTCTGAGTCTTCTCAGAGATCTTGGACTGGATTTGAGATCTTTCTTATGTTTACGTTTGAATTCTTCAACAAAATGAGCTACCATTCTGTTGTCAAAATCTTCTCCACCCAGATGAGTATCTCCAGCTGTTGATCTGACTTCAAACAGTTAACCTTCATCAATGGTTAAGATTGAAACATCAAAAGTTCCGCCTCCCAGATCAAAGATGAGGACATTCTTTTCGCCTCGCAGATTTTTGTCCAGTCCATATGCTAATGCAGCAGCTGTTGGTTCATTGATGATCCTCAGAACATTCAATCCAGCAATTCTGCCAGCATCTTTCGTAGCCTGTCTTTGAGAGTCATTGAAATAAGCTGCCACAGTGATGACAACATCGGTAATCTTTTCACCAAGGTACATCTCTGCAGTCTCTTTCATTTTGGTCAACACCATTGCACTAATTTCCTGTGAATTGAAGAATTTCTGTTCACCTTTAAAGTCAGCACGAATTTTTTTTGGCTTGCCTCCATGGTTTGCGACTTTAAAAGGCCAGTGTTTGATGTCTTGTTGGATTTTGGGATCATCAAACTTCCTGCCGATGAGTCGTTTGGCATCAAAGATGGTGTTTACAGGGATTCAGGGCAACTTGGGATTTTGCTGCATCTCCAATGAGTCTCTCGGTGTCTGTAAAGGCAACGTAGCTGGGAGTTGTTCTGTTACCTTTATCGTTGGCGATGATCTCGACATTCCCATGTTGGAACACACCGACACATGAATAGGTCGATGCCAATCGCAGGAGCTTTACTACTCGGCATTTTCGAAAAATCGTTGAATGTCAATTACACTTGTAAAAAAATCCTCCAGTAAAATTCTATCAGAGCACTTCCACAGAAAAGTAGATTCACAATTCCAATCAGTAGAGTAGCAGAATAATATCAAAACAGTCAGCGCACGTAAAATATCGCTGCTAATATTTCGCTAAGATTGTATCTTTCTCGATATGAGTCTGCCGGTACTACTAGCCGAGCGGATGTATAAATCCACAATAGAAACATCGAGGAACTCCTCGCAAGTTCTTATTTCCTTGCTTGTGCTGCCATAGATTCAAAAATACTGGAAGATTCTAGAAACTTCAAGAACAGAAAGGATTGGAGTAGAATGTTCTCGAGGACACAAAAACGCTATTTTGCTATGCAAAGCTGTGGAAGGAACATTCTGGAGAGATCACTAACTGAGTGAATTCACGCTATTTTTAATGAAATTAAGAAGAACGTTATTCTAGAAAAACACAAGGCGTGGTGGAAAAAAAAAAAAAAAAAAAAAAAAATGGTTATTTTACGGGGAAATTTTTGAAGCGGAATAACTGAAAGGCTATTTTTAAAATGAATTTTATTTAAAAAAATATTTTAAACAGTTTGAGATCTAATTTACAAGATCGATTAAACGATTATAACTCAAAAGACTTATTTTATTTTTTTTAACTTGTCATAATATTTTAAAAATGGGGTTTTAATTAGATTTAGAATATTCATTTGAATTCCTCGATTTTTCACTGAGTAATTTTATAACACTTATTATTCTTGGTACTTACGTACTAACGGTACCTTGACGACAGACTTGGCGTTTTTAAGTGTCGCCAATGGAACCCCTGCAGATTTGGCGGTTTATCAGTGGCGCCAATACAGTAACCCCTGCAGATTTGGCGCTTTTTAAGTGGCGGCAATCTTAACGGCTGTAGATTTGCTGAGTTTCGACGCCATATTGTTGTGATACGAAAATGCGTATTTGGGATTTGCCAGAAACGGAGCACGATGCAATTTTATTTTTCCAGGAGCGAAATATTTTATCAAAACAACGAAAATGTCCCAATTCCCATGACATGAAACTTTATTTTGGTGAACGTAAGTTTTGGAAATGCAATTTCAGTCAGTGTGCTCATCGTGTGGGATTCCGAAAAGACAACTGGTTTGAAGGAAGCAGAATTCCATTTCGTACAGCTTTGAGATTCATATACTGCTGGTGCGAGGAGTTGTCGTCGATTAAATTTTGTGAAAAGCAACTTGATATATCGGATAAAACTGTTATAGATTGGAACAATTACATGCGTGAATTATGTGTCTTGGATATGGTGAATAAAAAAAAAAAAAATGAAGGTGGACCAGATTGCATTGTGGAAATTGATGAAAGTTTGTTTACTAAACGTAAAAGTCGTTGTGATCGGCATTTTTAAATCGTTTTGATTTTAAATGAAGTGTTTTATATATTTTATTGCTTTGATTTTTAATGAAGTGTTTTATATATTTTATTGTTTTGAATAAAAATATTTTGAAAGCGTTTTGATTGTTTTTAAGTGTGGATTGGCGCCACTTAAAAACCGCCAAATCTGTAGAGGCGGTTGGCGCGTTTTCACTAATTGTCGCCAAGGTACCGTTAGTACGTAAGTACCTTATTCTTTCATACTACATTGATACAATTCCTTAATTTATACATATTTTCATAATTTTTATAATACATTTATTCTTTCTTATATTTAAAAAATTGCTCTATTTGCTATTCAGTTTATTTTATTTTTAAAAACTCATAAATTCAAGAATTAAATAATAACTGTCGAGGAATATATTTTAAGTAAAAGACTTCATTAAATGATGTTTCTTGTTGGAAACTTTTAAGATATCAAGTTTTTGCTATATATTTTTTTATTACAAAAATTTTTCTTTCCTAAATTGCAAAATACATTCTTTATCTTACGAATTTAAATCGTGAAGAAATAATTTCATTTCTTTAATGTTAGAATTGTTATTAATATTACAATTCTAGCATTAAGGAAATGAAATTAATTGTACTATTTTACATAAATTAAATGCATTTTATCTTTTTGGTTAATTAACTATTAATGCGGTTTAAATTTTATTAATTTAAACCACATCGTTAATCCACACGTTATTTAATAACTTATATTGATTATTTAATTAAGAATAAGTGTTTCATATCGTGAACTACATAAATTAAATTATAGATTAAAATTTTTTTGAAGTATACTTCAAGAAATACTTACGTATTTAAAGCATAAAATGCATGCCAATAAAAATATTATGCTTCGTTAATTAATTTATTGACAATTATTTTTTGATTTTTGGAGATGCATCACATAAAAAAAAAAAAGAATCTCTAAGTGTTATACTGGAACATGCACTATATATATATATATATATATATATATTTCTGGGGGGGCTGAATGGCTAGCGCTCGGTACCACTGGGTTTCGGGTTCGAGTCCCCGGTAATGCAAAGTGAGTATGTCTGTGCAGCACTTGCCTTAAGGCATCCAAGACGTCCATGTCTGTGTTTGCCAGCTGCATTAGAAAGAAAAAATATATATATTTCTGTGGAGTGTAACAGCACGTAAACTGATAAGAAATTATCTGGCAACTGGCGTACCGATTACGGAGTACCAACAAGGGGAAATACCCCTTAAACCTCCTCCTCAAAATTCATAAATATGATTTGAATTTTAATAGGCTGCTTAATTGATGTTAGTAAAAAATACAAGATAAAAAGTTTCAAAAATTCAGTTAAAGTGGTAAAAAAAAAAAAGATAAAAATACTTATAAAAGTAAAATGCAAAATAAAAGAAGTTAAAGTTAAAATTCAGTACAATTAGGGACCAGTTGTCGATGCTGAAATATTGAAAAAAGTAAACAGAGTAGAATTCATTTGAATAACACAAGTACAACAGGGGAATTATGCTGAACGGTGAGATCCATTAGAAGAGTGATGCTGCAAAGTAAAAATGAATTATCCACACACAAAAAAAGGCCATAATCAGGACCGTATTTTTATAAATTTTCGATTTTATAATTTTTATTTTTTATTTTATTAGTTTTTATTCCATCCCTTTATTTTCCTAACAAAAAAAAAAAAGGGGTAAAAAAAAGCGTACAATAAAAACCTAACTATTCACTAGTCGTTAAGATAGGATTGTGGTGCACAACGTAGCATAAATATAAAAATAGTGAATTGAGCTGAGTGTCAGATTCGAACCCTCAACCTTTCGGTCAAGAGTCCGTCATTTTACCTTTGCTCCAATTCGTTTTGTTTACTAATAAGCCGCATACTTTTAAAGCCAAACGACTCCTCAGATACACATTGAGTTAAATAGTCTCAGTGGACGTAAAATTACAATAAATCCACTCCGTTACCTGAACTCGCGATCGCTTGTTCGGGATAACAGGAAAACTGGTGTTACTTTTGGGCAAAGGTAGTATTCGTGCATACTTTCATTTTCGATTTACTACTTCAGCTTTCCGCTGGTATCTACAAAAGAAGTGATAAAAAACCGGGAATTTTCCCGTCTAGGTCTCATTTATCTCCATAACAATATTGCAATCAAAGTGTTTATTTTTTATCACTCGTGAGCATTGATAAAGCCTTCCTGCTAGTTTTTATTTCATATCCTTTCGCTATGTGTTGTCAAGTGAATCAACAGTTGGAAAAAAAATCACCCCTTTTAAGATCATAAAACGTCTCTGTAACACTAAAAATGGATCCGAGGAGTATTTACAGTACCATTTTTGAATCGCCAGGCGGACATACCAGTCGGTTCATATGCAATTATGGTGCTCAACCTCTCGTGTCGAATATTTTTTCGATCGCCGAAAAAGAAATTCTCCAAATACAACCTCATGGACTTGAAAGCGAAATTAATGTATGGCAAAAAGTAATCGAGACGAAAAACACCATTGAAAACATAGTGGAAAGATTTGAAAGAATGAACGATGCCTCTTCCGGATTTTTGGAATATTTTCCAGCTTGGTCAAGGTCTCGCAAAGTCACCATTGAAGAATTGAATAAATGCGCCGACTCGATAGACAAGACTAAATTTATTGGAAATATAACAACGCTGGTTGGAAGCTCCATGGGATTTCTTGGAGGTTTGTAATGCATATATTTTTCCTCAACAAATTTTTTAATATTTGTACATATATATATATATATATATATATATATGTATCTATATGTATGCGTATATGTGTATGTATATATATATATATATATATATATATATATATATATACATATATGTATATGTATATATATGTCAACAGGTGGGTTGAAAGGTTCGTAGGCTGACACATACATGGCCCTTCTGGTATTAAATCCATATGATTTTTAGTTAGCCCCTAACCTTCAAAAGACACGTGTATAAATTTGACAGCTGTTGCACTATTAGTATGTGAGTTATTTTAGTGAAGCAACTTTTGTTAGTTTGAAAAAAATGGACGAAAAGGAATTTCGTGTGTTAATAAAGCATTGCTTTTTGGCGAAAAAAAAAATACTATTGAAGGAAAGGCTTGGCTTCATAAACATTATTCGGACTTTGCACCAGGAAAATCAATCGTAGAGAAGTGGAAGAAATTTTTTTAATATTTGTACATATATATATATATATATATATATATATATATATATGTCTATGCACAGTCCAGTCACATTAATGTGACCACCTGTCAAAAGCCAGAATATACAAAGAGTGTATATTCTGGCTTTAAGTGGAGTGTGGTATTAAGTGGAATTCTTTATATACACTCCACTGCAATGTGCTGCCACCTGCCTTTTTGTGATGTGTTATTTCACGTTGGCGTCGAAAGTAGGTGGTGGTCACATTACTGTGACTGGACTGGGTATATATGTATATATACATATTTGTATATATATATAAATTATATAAAAAAAAAGATAATCTAATTTGAAATTATAAGAAATAAAAATTAAACAACATATTACTGCTGATGGATATGTTCTTAATTTTTTTTTTTTAAAATAATAAAATAATTTCTAAACTTCCATAATGATAAGCATAGAATGTGAGCAGATATCAATTAATAATTTTAGAAAACTAAAGAGAAGTATACAAGTGTGCTTTCCTCAGCTAATTAATATCTATATATCTATATTAATATATATATATTAACATATATATATATATATATACTATAGTATTGTGCAAAAAATAAGACCAATTATTTTTTTTTTTTTCAAAAACTCTTTATTTATTATTCCACATTTATTTCATCGCCTTCAAAATAATCCTCTCCGGACACAATGCAGTTATGCCAATTTTTCAATCCTCAATGCATGCTAAAAAGTCATCGGCAGGGATGGCCTTCAAAGCGCGCGCCGATTCACGTTGAATATCTTCAATCGACTCAAAACGGTGTTCCCGAAGTGGTCTTTTGAGTTTAGGGAATAGTCAGAAGTCGCACGATGTGACTACGGTGGTTGTGGAACGATATGGGTTTCATTTTTGATAAAAAAAAAGTCACGAAGAATCAATGCAGTGGGAGATGGCGAATCCAGTGTTTTCGATATCAATTGAGATTTGACGCGTTTGAAGCTCAAAATGGAATTGACCGATCCTTTTGAAATTCCAACATCATAGCTAAAGTAGACTGTGGCCATTGACACTGCAATGTATTAACATTGCTCAAATCATTTCCTCTCAAACACCTTCATTAAACTTGTTTTTAAAGTTTAAAGTTGCAAAAAGTTAATCCTTTTTTTTTTTTTTTTTTTTTAAATTCACAAAATGTTTGTTTTCCATTAAACCTCATAGCAATGATTAAAAGATTTTGTCTTCAAACGTAGTCGATTACTTAAATATTTTATCGAAAGATGGCAGCACAAGACTTGACTGTTGACATTTTCTGCAAGAAAGGAAATTTCCTTTCCGATTCATCACTAGGGGCAACGGGCAACGGGCGTACCTGTTACGGAGTTCCTTTGTGGTTTTTAAGAACCACTATACCTCCACATCTTAAATTAATTAAAACATTTGCATAAAATGAGTTTGCTTAAATTAAAAGAATACTAATAATAAAAAAAGAAAAATATAATTAAGAAGTTAGGAAAAACACCTCTTGCTTGGAGAACAATTAAAGCAAGAGATCAAAAAGCAAAAGCTAAGGTACAATTAAGGGTCCGTTGACGATGCCCAAAAAAAAAAAGATTTAAGATACAAATTAAAAGTGAAATAAAAACAAACATGATTATACAATATAACAAAATGATAACAGCATTTCATTGACTGACGCGCCTACAGATGGCGCCATCAGTCAGGCGAACAAGGAGAAACCCGCCCGGAGGCGGGGAAGATTCATCACTATTATTACGCAACTTATTTGTTTCTTATCATAGACTGTGGCTATTGGCACTGCCATGTATTAACATAGATCAAATCATTTCCGCACAAAAACCATAACCTTGCATAAAATTTGCTTTTTAAAGTTTAAAAATTTAATCTTTTTTTTTTTTTAATTCACTAAAGATTTTTTAATGGCATGTTAAAAAATATTGATTGTTAATTCTAATTGAAATTTTTTTTTTTTTTGTTTGAAATATAAAAGGTAAAATATGAAAAGTTACACCAAAAATTTAAGTTTTTACAGCGCCGAACTGGGACTTATTTCATAAAAGATTTGCCGAAAATTTTCGTGATTCACATTTACTACTGTGTCCAAAAGTAAGACCAATTTTAAATTTAAATTTCCCGGGCATATGGTATTTCATTTTGCTTTTTTTAAGTTGTTCACTGCGCCTGTCATCTGAGAGAAATTTTACATCAAAATATTCATTAGTGCGTGAGTTATGCTTGGCTTTGTGAGACGCTAAAACTGATTCCGGCGAATTTTTGAAATGTCTGAATTAAATGAGCAAGAGCTTGCATTCAATTTTGTTTGCAGAAACGTATAGAATGTTGCAGAAGTCATTCGGTGAGGCTTCCTTTATCGGAAAGAAATATTTAGAAGTGGTAAAAACAGTTTAAAGAAGGCAGAGAACGCGTTGAAGATGAAGAGCCCTCGGGTCGGCCACCAATCTCAACCGACGAGGCTGACGTCCAAAAGATTAAAGATTTGGTATCTGCAAACCATCGATTTACAATTAGAGATCTTGCTGACGATGTTGGAATTTCAAAAGGATAAATCAATTCTATTTTGTGCGTCAAATCTCGATTAGTACAGAAAACACTGAATACGTCAGCTCCCACTGCATTGATTCTTCATAACCCTTTTCGCCTAAAATGAAATCCATATCGTTCCACAACCACCGTATTCACACCGTGCGACTTCTGACTATTCCCTAAACTCAAAAGACCACTCCGGGGACACCGTTTTGAGTCGATTGAAGAAGATTCAACGTGAATCACCGCGTGCTTTGAAAGCCATCCCCGCCGATGACTTTTTATCATGCATTGAAGATTGGGGGAAAAAAAGTTGGCGTAAGTGCATTGTGTCCGGGTGGATTACTTTGAAGGCGATGAAATAAATTTGGAAGAATAAATAAAGAGTTTTTGAAAAAAAAAAAAAAAATATTGGTCTTACTTTTTGGGCAAAGTAGTATAACTATGATCTTTACATGGACCTTCAGTATTTATAACTTAAATTGAATGCAGATCAGTATCTGTGCGCGAAACGCACATCTACTCAAAATCAAATTAAATGTAGTATGTGAGAAACAGCAATTAAAAATATTATGTAAATGAAGGAGGAATAATAGAAATATATAAATTATAGGATTATAAAGAACCGAAGTAAGAATCAATAGGCAGTATGTTACCCTGGAGGGCGGGGGGTCGAACGTGAGAACGGGAGTAAGAATGAATAGCAAAAGGAATTCCCAGAAAAAATGGGGGAGACGGAACAATAAAAATGGAAAACTACCATCGGTAATGTGTAGAGGAACATGTATATGAGCGTGAGAACAAATATGAATAAAAGCAAAAATGTTTATGAAAACGTACGAAATGCAGGAATTCTAAGAAACAAAATATATCTTTATGGTGGGCGCAGATCTGCTGACCATTTTGTAGTTGAAAAAAAAGGAGATTTATGTTTTCCTTCGTTGTGTGCAAAAAATAGTTGGGCTTTGATTAAGTTATTATTGTGGTTTTCAAGCCAAGGAAGAAGTTTCTAGAGAGGTCAGTGATATAGTTGTCTATTGTAGCAATTCTGAGATCATTATGAATAACGTCGTTTCTGATAAACCAGCGGGCCCCAGTGATTATACGAAGAATTTTGTTTTGTAGAACTTGAATTTTGTATTATTAGTTTTACAAGCAAGCCCCCAAATAAGTGCAGCATAAGTAAGAATTGGGCGGATGACCTGTTTGTAAAAGTAGGTCATCCGCCCAATCATCGACCTTTATTTTGAAGAGATAGGGTTGAATGTTTACCAATTAGAGGAATACTGAGATGAATTTTATTCCAGCATTTATTTTGATATTAGTGATATGGCTATTGAAAGATAATTTTTATTAATGATGAGACCTAGATATTTAACTTCGTCTGCCCATTCAATCGGTTCGTCAAATAGGTAAATGTTATCAGGGGTTCGGGTATTTCCTTTTCTGAATATTATAGCGTGAATTTTATCTGTGTTGACAACAATTCTCCATTTTGTGAGCCAGATTTTTAATTTCTATTATCTATGTCTGCTTTTTACTTATGTATTTTTTTTTCTTTCCAGGTGCGGCTTTAATTGGTTCCTTTCTGTTCCCTCCGCTCCTCCCACTGGCCGTCGGGGGTGGAATCGCATCTGGGCTGGGAGGGGCCGCCGTCTTCGGCACCTCTGTTACCGAACTGGTTCTCCTCAAAAACCGCATGAACGAGGCGAAGGCCTTCATCGAGAAAGATCTCGAAGAGTTCCGGCCACTGCAGGCGTGGTTCGATCGTTCGGACGAGTTGATGGAAGCCCTCCTGGACGTGCTCGACTTCGACCTCTTGCAGACACTCTGCGAACAGGGCAGAGTCTTCCACGAGAAATACAAGCTCCACAAGTACAAGATCGACAAGATGATGCCCTATCTGAAAAAACTCGTCAACCTGTTGCTGAAGGGTAACTTGATGGCGAAATTCGGCCTCGCGTGCACCCCGGTCGTGATCAGCTTCGTTCTGACCATGTTCCTGGTGCCGATGGGCGACCGCATACTGTGCGATCGGATACAGTTGCTCCAGAGGTTGACAATCGGGATGATGAGCGGGGTGGACGCAGGGGTCAACTTGGGTCGAGCCACCTACATCGCCGGCAAGATGGCGAAGAATGCCTTCCGCGGTGTTCCGACCGTCGCGGAGAACATACCGCGACTGTTCTCCAGGTCCTTCAAGGTGTTCGCCGGGATTGGAATCGCCCTGGATGCCACCAGTGTGATCTTGACTTCCATCGACCTTCAAAACGGATCTCTGAGTGAACAGGGAAAGGAACTGAAAAAGGCCGCACGGTGTCTGCAAGAAGAATATGATCGAGTGGATCAAGTGCACACATCTTTGAGAGTCGTTGTCTTTTGAGCTTTTTTAAATAAGTCGCTGCTAAAAGCCATACTTCCACTGTTGACAGCTGTTTTTTTAAACACTTTTACACCTTGATGGAGGTGACTAAATTTGCACACCTTTTTTCTTTTCAATTCCTTCTATTCGATCACACTCTCCCTATATATATATCTTGTTCAAATTTTCATTCGTTAATAAAATACTTTTTATTCATCCACTCAAGTTCAGATAAATTTTTTTTTTGGAACTTGTAGTGGATGGCACTGGATGTAAATACAGTTTTTCAAATATTAATTCAATCATTAAATTTAATTCCTTAATTTTAGTTTTTTTTTTTTTTTTTTAGATTTAAGTTGCATGTATCTACCAATAGAGGGCGCCAGATGTAAGAGAAAAATTTCAATTCTATTTATAAAGGACTTTTCTGCACTATAGTGAAAAGTAGGAATTGCCTTTCAAAAAAAAAAATTTTTTATATTACTTGTTTATTCTAGGGTCCTGCATTGAATTTTCAACATCTTGCTTAAATTTTTAGATTTAAAATTCAAGCATTTGCATTTATTATGTCTTTTAAAAATATATAATTTAAAAATATATAACAAACAATAGCGCTCTTATCAATATATAATGTTCAGCAAGTTTGATTTGGAACTTTTGAAATGAGTAAAACTAACTAAATTACAGTACATAAATTATGAATTTAAATTTGCATATAATACTGCTATTAAACACAATGGATTTGCAAAAATAATTCACTGCAAACATTTCTAACTCCTAATGCAATTCTTCTTCTTCAATGGCGCAACAGCCCCAAGGAGGGCCAAGGCCCTCTGCCTACTGGCAGATTTCGATACAGGAGATGTTTTTCTTTAAGGAGTACGGTTGTCGGTCCTACGTCCAGAGCTCTACAGTCCTAATAGATCAGGACTTGAATGGCCGAGTGTGTAGCATTCTGGTGCTTAGTGCCACAGTTTTCGGGTTCGAGTCCCGGCGGTGCCATGGATGTTTGTACGGTTTCCTATGACTGTAAGAACGTCACGGAGCCAAAGTCAGACTTCTACCTACGGGTGCTCCATCAAGAACAGAAGGTGCACCCGTCTTCCCTTCTTCCATGAGGGACACGACAACAACAACTGATCGCAGTTAAAAAATCATACTTCCACTGTTGACAGCTGTTTTAGTAAACACATTTACATCTTGATGCTGGTTATTAAATTTGTACACCTTTTTTTTTTAATATTTTTAAAGTTGGAATTTTTGCTGCTATTTTAAACGAGTCACAAATATTTTTTTCACGTTTGTTTTTAATTATACTGAAACTGACTTTGTTAAACAGGATGGAACAAGTTTTCATTATATGGTTTTTTTAATGCAGACTCAGTAATACTGCATTAAATAGTCTTTACAGAAGCTCTAGAGCGACGTTGATAAAGAGCCATACCCGGATGCAGTGATATCCTAACGTTTTGTATCACTTCAAAGATAAATATTGCAAAGTTCAAATAATCTAAAATATTTCCTTGGCCTGCTTGGTCGCCAGATTTGTCACCGAATGAAAAGGGCTTATTTGTATTATATTTCACTTTGCATTCCAAATATTTAGTTAGTGTGAAGGAAGATTTATGCATTATTTGTTAAAATGCAGTTATGCCATACAAAAGCCAAATTGGATAAACATAACTGAAAAAAAATAATCAAGTATTTTTGTATAATCTTTACAAATTATAATTTGCTTGAAATGAACAAAAATTCGAAAAGCCTTGGGTACTCGATTGACCATCCTTTTCAGCAGTATTAACTATGGGTTATTATACAAAGGATAGGTCACTGAAAAAATAAGTTTTTCCAGCAATTTCAGAAGAATATTTTGGTTTCTATGTTCAATCAGAATTTCAATAGGTTCTTATTTTATTTCTGACTCTTTTTTTTTATCAAGATTTACCACTAAATGATATTTTATATTGGAATTAGATTCAAAGTATTTAAAATCATTTTAATATTTTAGTTTGATGTTAAATGTTCCCAGGCGGCATTTTCCAACAAGATATTGCTCAATCACTTACAACAGAAGTGCTAACCACTACTGTTGCATGACTTGGAAGCCATTTTTTTCTGTCAAAAAACCGAAACAATCAAGCACGTTGAACACTACAGTTGGTTAATGTGCAACTCATGCTAAATACGTTGTCATTTCGATTCAAAATATCACTGGCAGCCGAATTCACTTTCATTATGCCGCTTACAGCGTCATCTATTAAAACACTTTGGAACTTTTTTTGGTGCCGTACCGTTTCCCCCTTCTTCAAGTATCTTGAGTTCAAATTTGAACTCATTGTGACGAGGGGTTCTTTTTTTTTACAGCATTTTAAAAGTGGAACTTTAATTATAATCACCCTGTATATATATATATCATAAATAAATAATAAAATAAACATTTTTATATAAATAAACAGCTTGCCTCGGGCTACCTGGGGGAAGTTTCTCCGGAGGTTTCTCCCTTATGATATGCAAATGCAGGATAGTTCCCCTCAAAATCTTCCCGGAAGGCACTGCCCTCCTTCATCGACACGGAGCCATGTCACAACTTCTACCTACATTTGTTCCATCACAACAGAAGCTGCCATCCCTCCTTCCCACGCGGGTTCGTGAACTTGGACTAGATGTTACTGTCGATAAAATGGAATAAACATAAATAAAAATTTAAATACATATTTAATAACTTACCGTAAAATAGATATACATTATTTAATATGTGCTTATAATGCAAATATTTTTAGGCATCATAAATAAAATTATCTACTTGATTTGAAATATTTTACGATAATCCAAACAAGCACTAGCTACTCTATACTTTTAATAATTTCACCACTATACACAATGATGCTATATGTCCGCAATCTTTCCATACGCCTTCAATAATATTAGAACTCGCCCCAAAAGAAAAAGCCGGGAGATTAAAATGCGCAGTCTGCCACATGTGAGGTCTAATTCACCTGTATTGGATTCCCATATGTCTGCTTCCCGAGAAAAAGATAATGCTTGTTGACGCCAATCTACAGCTATAACTACCAAAGAACTTCCCCTTTATTACATTTTTCAGATTGATAGCTTTCTGTGCTTCCTATTTCCGTCGATTTACGTTTTGTAGAAAAAAATAGACAAAGTAAAAGATCATCAATCCTTTGAAAAAAATGAAGGAAAAAAAAAAAAAATATTTAATCAAAGTAGAAAAGGAGATGGATATATAATATATAAATATATATTTCTTTTAATTTGCCTCGGACCGGCAAATTAAAATTCTATTCGCGGGACGGATAGAACCTTCCGGCGGGCCGGAGTTGGCCCATCCCTGATCTAAACCCTCCAGGGACCCATTCAAACACACAAAAAATTTCTTTAAATTCAGCCTAGCCGTTTAGGAGGAGTGCAGTGACAAACACGTACAGAAATTCTATTTATATAAAAGATATATATTCTTTCATTATATATATATATATATATAATCCACGAACACGAAGTTACATTAAAGGTCTATGCATTGCGAGAAAAAAAAATATGAATCTGATAAATAAGTGGACTTGCATAATCTTAAATACTGTACTAAATTGTATTTAAAATGCTTAAATTACACTGTTATGAAAGGAGCGAGAATCGCAAATAGTTTAAAAAGGTTAATAATTTATTTATTTATTTATTTTGAGTATTTATCGTTATTATTAAGTTTGCCAAAGTAACATTATATTGCAGACATTGAGCCTTTTTTTTTTTTTTTTTTTTTAAATATTAAAAATATGAAAGACATTCTAGATTTACCTTGTTAATGAACAATGTCATAAACACTTATCATTTATATTTTTATTATTTAATGAAATATATAAAAGTCAAATTCTAGAATTAGTATTAAAAAGCTGTGAAATGTATCTATGCATATATATATATATATATATATATATATATATATATATATATATATATATATATATATATATATATATATATATACATATGCTCTTTCATTTTGAAAAAAAACTATAATAATAATAAGGGTGAAAATAAATAAGTAATCGGCTAGGCCTAGATGAAATTTACTCATAAAATTTAGTACTTAATGAACGAACAAAAGAATAACAGCAATCGTAAACAAGGAAATAAAAAGTATCAATAAATCATATTTAGGCAATACATTATGTTCATCAGCTATCGTTCAAAACTGAAAAAAGAAAAACCATTTAAAAAAAAACAGTAGATTTCCAAACGATTTTAAAAAAGCAAATAAAAAGAAATTTATTAAAAAAAAGCACATGAAAAAATTTAAAATAAACAATTATAAATTCCAAACGATTTTTAAAAAGCATATTAAAGAAAAAAAAAATTTAAATAAACCAATAGAGAATTCATCTTGATAGAAATTTAAAATTTATTATCCATATATATATAAAAAAAAGTGATAATAAGTAAATATACCAATAAGAAATGTTGAAAATGGTCAAGAAAAAAGAAAAACTGACCAAGAACACGAAAAAGTGATCAAAGAAACTAAAAACTGCACTCCTCAAAATAATACTCATAATTTTATAGGTAAAATAATAATAATAATAATAAATAAGTAAGGTAAAGGATAAATAAAATCTTCAAAGAAGATATGAAGATCATCATTTTCGAAGGAGGAAGACATGTATCACTACGCGATGTAAAAATGTATTAGTGTGCATGGTACATTCCTATGGTTATCAATAAGAGTAAGTGCTCTTTGGTAGTAGTTGTCCTGATATCGATAGTAAGTGATGGCGTTTGTAGATTCAAGGGTTGAAATCCTTCTGAATAAAAATTTAATATAAAAACTGTCGTGCTGCCATCTAGCGACATAATTCATAACTTTAAACTTTTAATTTCATTGCGAGACTTCTGAAGCAAACGTGAATTTTCAAATGGCTGTAAAATCTTTTTAAGTCATTTTTAGCAATAAAAGACTACTTTTTACCCAAAAATTAAGGGTCTTTCATGAAAATAAATATTCTTTGTTAAATGAACGGTTTTTAATAGAAGAAAATGATGGATTAAAAGATTTTTTAAATATTAATTAATAATCATAATAATAATCTGAAATAATAATTTAGATTTAAATAATTTCTTAAGAATTCTTCTAGTAATGATTTTTACTATATTGAATATTTTCTAAAAATTAAAAAAAAAATATTTAGTCAAATTAAATGATTCAAGAGGAAATTAGAGTGGATGAAAATAGAAATTTATTTAATAAATTCTAGTTTTTATGTGAAATTTCAAAATAGTGAAAAATCTTAATGAAAACAAAATATGGGTATAAAGTAATGAATTATAAAAAGTGATTTATCTAAAGTTATATAATTTCAAAAAAAAAAAAAAGATAATTGAAGCTAATTTAAAAGTTAATTTATATTTCTTAGCTAGGGTTTTTAAAAATGTGAATTGTCAGATTATTATAACCAATATAATTTGTTTTTCTTTATGTATTTTGGACATGCAAATGATTATGCAAACATTAATAATCGAAAAATCCTTGAAAAAGAATGTAAATAACTTATTCTTTTTTACGAAACTAACAAATTCTTTAAAATTTTATGGTTAATTATCTTATTCAATCTGCTATCATTTTCTCTTTCTATAATAATACTTATAATGTTACTTTTATCTTTACTGAAATTATTTTAATTAAAAAATATTTCATATAATTTTAATTAAAATAATTAAAAATTATATGAAATATCAGCAGAGCTCTTGTTAGATTTTTTATTAAAAAAAAATCTAACAAGAGCTTTGCTGTAAAATGAAAAGAAAAATTTCAAAAAATGTTCCTATTAAATGAATTTAATATTTAATTAATAAGTGTGTAATTGTAAAAATATTTATTTAGCTTTTTTTTTCATTACACTAAATTAAAGTTATATTAATTAATTTAAAAAATACACTGTCACATTAAATTTTAGTTAGAAATAATAAAAGAATAAAATACTTATTTTTGCATTGTTAGATTAAAACCAATAATACAATTGAGCAAAATATTTTAAGAAGAGTGGAGAAAGGAAAATATAAAATGTTAGTTGCTTTGAAGATCGTTTTCTACGAAAGAAAAAAATATCGGTTATAAGTTCATAATTTCGAAAATAACTTCAATAATAAAACGATATTTAAAATTATATTTTATTTAAGAATAAAAAACTAAGAAAGAATTATTTTCAGATATTAAGTTAAGGTGAAAGAAAGTAAAAATTCGAAAAGAACTTATTCAAAAAATGCAATTGACTGGGACAGTATACAGGTTATCCATAGTATTTAGAATTTAAAGTAAGAACAAAACGCATAATAGCAATCTTAAAAACGATATTTATTCCAAACGATTATCTTTTTTGAACAATCTCATTTTCTTTGAAATTTAATAGTCAGTGGTTTCATCAGTTTCATTGACTTTCATCAGTCTATTTTTAGCAATAGACTATCTTTTACAACAATTTTATATTATTTAATTCTATAATTACTAGCTCATAATTTTATTTAAAAATTTACTGTGCTGCCATCTGGCAATTTATTTTTAAACTAATACATAAAGTTTTTCGTACAGAATTTCGTTTTTTTCCCCCTCACGAATTTTTTTCGCTAATAAGACGAAGGCCAAAACTTTTTGAATATATTTAATCAGAATAAACTTTTCAGCAAAAGATATTTTCTATTATAGGTTACAAAGATAATCTAAGAGACAATTTTACTTAAAAACTGTTTTCAAATTTAAAATTAAGCCATATTTTCATTCTTGTGTCGTTTTTAATCAAGATATAGATACAATTAAAAATCCCTGTTTTTGCTTTCAGAATGAAGAAATTTGATGAAACATTATAATAATCGCTAATTTATGTTCGAGCTACTTGGATAGAGTTTTTTGTGTTTTGTATTGAATCAAATGATTATAAATGTTGCATTCACTTTAATCTTAATTCATTTTTATATTTTTCATTCACAATGTTCATATAAAGAAATAAAAGTGTAATCTTTTTTTGTTTTTTTGAAAATTTGACGTTACTAATTATGCAATTGGCATTAATCAGGATTTATCTATACACACACACAGATATATATATATATATATACACGTTTTCCAATCGGCTAGGATAATAATCATTAAACGGCAGTGTAATGATAGCTATACAATAAATATCACGAAATTATTGACTCGTGGCAAAACTCTGGTTCAAATCCAGGTAGCGTCCGTTGCAGTCACTGCATTCAGAAATGAAAAGACTCAATGGAGATTGAGATGATAATAATGTCTGAGATTAGTGCAAAGTGTTACGCATCCAGAGTAGGCACTTTGTGTGAAATTCAGGTTTTTCTCTCACAAGTCATGTAAATGCTGGACAGTTTCCCCTATAAGTCCTCGCGGAAGGCAATGTCCTTGCCTTATCTCTCGTCGGTGGACTGTTTGTGCCATACATTCTTGATACATATAATCCATCGATGTTCAAAAAAAAATATTACAAAATAGCAGAAACACGAGAAGCTTTTCACCATATTTATATTTGAAAAGATATAATTTACACTACGTAAAAATTAATATATATATATATACAGAGAGAGAGAAGTTATGTCATATAATTTTATAATGAAAACAACAAAACAAAATAATTTTTGTTATTTTAAAATATTATAAAAAATAATTTTATTATTATTTTATATAATATAATAAATATTATCAACTTTTTAGTTGATAATATTTTTATATTATTTTTATAACATTTTTTTTATGCTTAATTAAAATTCAATCCGCTGGGCCGATATACAGATTACCCATAAAATTTAGAATTTAATGTAAAGAACAAAACGTATAACAACAATCTTAAACAATCAAAGAAAAAAAAAAAATAACAATAAATCATGTTCAGGCAATAAAAATTCTATTCATCCGTTGTCGTTCAAAACTGTAAAAGGAAAACAAATTTAATATAAATAAAGCTATAAAATTCAAACGATTTTATATAAAAACACGTGAAAGAAATAAAAAAATAAAAAATAATAAACTATGGAATTCCAAATGATTTTATTAAAAAAAAAAAAAAAACATTGGAACATTTTTAATGAAAAATCACATGAAAGAATTTAAATAAATCTAGCAAAATAGCTCATGAAATGCTGGACAGCAATTTTAAAAAATAAATAAATAAACCAGTAAGAAAAGTTGAAAGTGGTCAAGGAAATGAAAATTGATCAAGCACACTCAAAAAGTGATCAAGAGAAGAAAAAAAGCGGGATTTTTATGGGTTATATAAAAAGGTATAAACTACATGGCAGAACTGGATATTTATTTATTTTTTTCATATTGTTAATCATTGTTTTTATTTGTACTACAAAATTAATATTGGTTACAAATAAAATAAAATTTTGAAAATTGATAAGTAAACATTCAAATTAAATAAATAGGGTTGGTTCTAAAAAATCTTATGAAAAACACCTTTTTAATTATTACTAAATTTTTAATATATGTGAAATATATCATAATAACCTATATATCTTATACTATTTTATTTTTTTATTACAAAAATATATATCAATGAGAAGAGGGATTTTCTTTTTTTAAACCTCCTACTTAAAATATTTAGAACTTTTAAGATACTACAAAATAATATTTATTACTTTCTATTTACCAATGTGTGTAGTGATATGAAATAACAAACAAATATTTAATTTATTTATACAAAAATACTAAAACATTTAAATATTATAGTCCAAAAACCACCAATGAAATAAGCAGGTTGCTATTAAGAAATTTTTCTTTCAAAACGTTATATCAGAAATACATTTATAAGTTATAAATAAATATTTTGTCTAAATAAATAAGGAAAATTATTTTCACGGCTTTTGTTTTGAAAAAACATGGAATTCTTTACCAATCAGAAAGAGTGTGGTAGTAACTAATTTAAAAATTTGTGACAAATAAAGCTTGCAATCATTAAAAAAATTCGTATTATTTTTATTAATTTTTAATTAGAATAATTGTTTTCACTTGCATGGAATGCATTTCGCTCTACCTTTTTTGAGAATCACTACGAAAGGATATATTTCCGATTGAATTTTGTTTTTATTCTTTACATTATAAATTAGCAGAAAACAATAATCTGCCGTTGTCCATTTTGTTTAAATATAATATATCATATTTCAATAACATGTAATGGAATAAGACAATAATTGCAATTTCAAAATTTAAATTAAATTATAAATTCCAAACTATTTAGTTTTAGATTTTAATTTTTTGTAATGAAAAAAAAAATAGGTCTAAAAAAACCCTTTCCCTCGTATTCATTTGATTATTACTTCATTATTTTTGGAAGTAAAAATATTAATCAATAAATCCTTCCATGATGAATTTAAAATCTTCATTTTGTTCTATTCAATTTTGTAAAATTCACTTCATTAATTTATTTTTTCAATTCATATTCTATTCCAGAGTATTTGAATTAAAAATAATATTTTTTGATTTTTTCTCAAAATCAGAAAAATATAAAAAGAAAAAAAAGAAAAGGAAAAAAAAAAAATCCCCCTGGCCCTTGTGGGTAAAAAAAAATGAACCACAACCGTTCACAAGCGCATCCCCTGCCGGGATTCGAACCCGGGACCTTTGGATTAGAAGTCAACGCGCTATCCACTGCGCTACAGGGACTGTTGAAAGGACATGTTATATATGCAACTACCTGAGCAACATTTAATTTAACTTTTTATTTATTTTTATCTTTGATAATGAAGAAATTATTTGTAAATGATTTCAGAGCTATAGCAATATTTAATTAAAACTTTATTACAGCTATATAATAGAAATTTAAATTTAGCAAATGATATATTTAATAAGTAAAAAATAAAAAAATGCAAAAAGTAGGCATATAATATATATCTATAATTTTCATACCTTTATTTGCATTCTCGTAAATAGTAGAAGACTTTCGAAATTAAATTCTATAAAAATAAAAAGTGCTTCATACTACAGTTAAAATAATTACCTGTTATAGGATAACACTCAACTCGGCCTTGTTAATGTATATTGCTGTGATGTTGCTAGTGTTTGTAAATATTTTTATGTGATTGTAGTATTTTTTATCACGATTAGGTCTTGAAGTATATTGTATTTTTTATTTTATCATCAGTTGAGAAAATTTTACATCTGGATATTTTTTAAGGCGTTTGAAATTTCAATAAATTGAAATGGATGATTTATACAGTAGTGATGATTCCGGTGACGGTAAGAAAAAAATATTTATACATGCGTGTTCAAACTTGTAATTTTTAATAGTTTGGTCGAAACGTTATAATATTTTTAAATATAAAATTAAATTAATGTTCTTGGCTTTCAAAATGTGTCTTAACGTGAAATTATTTGTTATTCTGGTTGATTTATTTATCTAAAAGATAGATAAATTAACTAGTGGTGTCATTTCCATGATTGACAAAATTGTAGATACCTTTAACCATTTTTATGCTTTATTAACGATTCTTCGTTGATTATCATTAATTCAGGATCAGGCCATTTAAATGTTTTTAAAAGGAAATGTATATGCTAACAAATAATTATATTAAAACTATCTGTGTTAACAAAATTTTTGACTTAAATTTTTCAGAAAAAAATGCATTATAGACTATTATTCTATCAGAATTTTTATCAACTTAAAAGTAAAATTAAAGCCAAAAAAAAAAAAAATGTTTTTTCCTTGTACATTAGAATGTTATTTTTTAACTTAAATTAAAAATTTGAATATTTGTATTCGACTCATTTAAAAAGAGTAACATTGTTGACTTTCCTAAAAGAAATTTTCATTGTCCGGAAAATTATTTTAATTTAAAATAGTAAAATTTCCATACTTTTCTTGAAATGATCTCATGTAGAGCATAAGATTATTGAAATAATTTTATGCTCTACATAAGTTTATTTTAGTAACAATAATGACTGAACTGTATTTTTATACTGCCAATTTGCCTCATTTGGGTATATATGAAAATCGAATAAAATTTATATAAAGTTTCATGTAATACTGTGTTGCATATGAACTATAATGGACTAAATTCAAAATCATACTGTTGCATATGAACTATAATGGACTAAATTATATTTTATTTATTAAGAGATTTATAACAATATATAAAGGAAGTTTAACCTTTTAATTATTATTCATTTTGAAGTACATTTAGATTGAACAAAATACTTTCATGAGATTATATAATCATACAACAATTTTTTTATATATATTTTTCTTTAAAATTATATAGTTAATTTATTATTTTTTGTCTATTTTAAATGCTCAGTTAGTTAATAATTATTTAATTAAGAACAAAATTTTGGCTTTAGCTTAAATTGAAAATTTGAAATTAGCTTTTGGCTTAGCATAAATTGAAAATGTTTTGTTGGTAGGTTTCAGTTTTTATAGAAATAACTGTATTGATAAATGCAATTTAAAAAAATTCTGTGTTCTGTTATTGATGATGTCTGAGATATCTCCTAAAAGAGAATTCCGTGATTTTTCAGCAAATTTTGGCATCACTGGAAATTTAATTCAAGCTTTTGAATATAAACAGCAATGCAAGAAAAGAAAATAATTTTAGACTTATTCAAAAATAATCATAAAAGACAGAAAAATAAAGCGACTAATGATTTGAAATATTTATAAATAAAGCACTAAAAAATTATGAAAACTGATTGTGAGGAAAATTTAAAGGTTATAAAGTTAATTATCAACAAAATGAATAGAAAACAATAAAAATAACTAAAAAAGTAAGTCATAGCTTAGTAAAAACAAAATTAATCAAAGGAATATAAAAAGAAGGATAATGTAAAAGGAATCTTACTTTTTTATCCCTAAAAGCTTGATTTAGGATAATTGAATAATTGAAAAGTAATTTTTAAACTAACTATTTAAGATAAGAAAATTGATATATTTATTAGTATATATTTCTTTTATAACCTTCACTTTCCTAGAAAATGACATATTTTGAAGCTTGTGAACCATTTAGAATGGTAGCAACCAAATCAACATATATTTCATACTAAAAAGAAAGAAATTCCTACAAATGGCTCGTTCCCAAATCGATCTTGGAAATATGCATGAAATGCAGGAAACACAAATAAAAAATCATCTACTTAGGTATCAAACATTCTTTAAATTCAAAAATAGCTTTTCAGATAATAAGAAATTCTAAAAAATCAGTTTTATAATAGGTATAAATAGCTTAATAAATAATAATTTAACATATTAAAACATTAATTTATTTATCTATTAACATTTAACTTATTAATGGCAACGTTTATATAAAAATGGAAATCTGTATTGTTACTAAGAACTCTTACAAGTAGGCAATTCTGCCGTTCATATGTAATAATACAATTATTTAGTGAAATAAAAAATTAATTTTTATTCTTTTCTCAGCAACTGTCTGAAATTTATCAAAGTTAATTTTATTTATTTATATCTTAGTAACTTGTATATTTTGATTAATTTGTAAGCAGGTAGGTATTTTTAACTTAAAAAATGTATGAGCTTCTTTAATGAAAAATATAACTAATACTTACCGGCATTAAGCATTAATACATTGAGTATGGTTCATTTTTGTAACTTTTGCGGAATTTTAAAAGTTTATTTAATTTGAAGGCATGTGTTTTTATGCTTTTTATAAATAATTTAAATTTTAAAAGGCATTAGCATGTTTCATCGTTTTCAAAAATTTACTAATTAATGCATTTTAGTTTTAAAATATTAATTAGCATATATATATCCACATAAATTGTATCATTGTAGAGACAGGCTAAGAGTTCATCTCCTGAACAAAGTGAACAGTCTGAAGGTAGTGCACAAAGTGAACAAGAATCTGATAATGAACAAAATGTTCAGTCAGATCATAGTGAAAGAAATAGTGGTTCTGAGAGAGGATCTTCACCGGAACATTTTCAAAATGGGTCAGAGCCAGGATCTCCACAGCAAGCATCAGAGGCTGAATCTGATGTTCAACAATCTGAAGGAGAACAACATTCAGATGAAGACGAACGGCATTCAGATGCTGACGAGGAGCAGCAATCGGATGCTGAAGAGCAACAACGTTCAGATGTTGAAAGTGAGCAATCAGATGCAGAAGGCCAACAATCTGATGCTGAGGGACAACAATCAGATGCTGAAGGACAACAATCAGATGCTGAATCATATGCCCGACAATCTGATGCTGAAGGACAACCATCAGATGCAGAATCAGCTGCCCAACAGTCTGGGGGAGAATCTCCTGCTCAGCAGTCAGATGCAGATTATGAAGAGGGACAGACAGGTATTGAAAATGGTTACCAGCATTCAGATGCTGAAAATGATGCTCAAGAATCTGGAGAAGAATCAGCTGGGGAACAGTCAGATGCAGAATCAGTAGCGCAGCAATCTGGAGGAGAATCTCCTGCCCAACATTCTGGAGGAGAATCTCCTGCCCAACAGTCTGCTGGAGAATCTCCTGGCCAGCAATCTGGAGAAGAATCTCCTGTACAGCAATCTGGAGGAGAATCTCCTGCCCAGGATTCCGATGCTGAATCAGAAGCGCATCAATCTGATAATGAGTCTGTGAAGCAACAATCAGGAGAAGAATATGCTAACCAAAATGAATCTGATGGTGAAGACCATGATGAAAGAAATCCTGCTGAAGATTCTCCACAAAGTGGATCACCAGGAAGTGGATATTCACCCAGAAGTGCATCCCCAGCTAGTGTGGGGGTTCAATCAGACGATGAACAATCAAATGAACAGATTAAAAAAAGAAAAACTGAAAGTTCTGACAAGCAAGATAATCAGTCTGAGGATGAACATTCTGAAGCAGAACAACATTCAAATGCTCCTTCAGATAATGAGCAATCTGATCAAGAAAATAAGTCAGGTAATTGTTTAATATCTTACTAATCTATCAATAAAGTATTGTATGTATTTAAAAATGTAAGAAATTTTAAAATAATGAAAATTTATATGTTTAAAGCAAAGCTTAGTAAAAAGTGAAAAAAAGCTATTACATAAAACCTTTATATTACATTAAATTTTTTTTAAAAAAAAAAAGCTATTACATAATTTTTAATACAATATTAAACTTAACTATACTAGTATTTTATTTATTATTAAAAAATATTTAGATTTTGGATAAGTATTTTTTTTTTTTTTTTTATATATGATTATGTATTTATTTTGACTCCCTCTTTTATTAGTAAGAAGTGGTAGTGAAAGTCCAAAAAGAAAAAGTCAAATTTTAAGCAGTGATGAACATTCAGAAAGAGGTAAAGTGCTTTTATTTCTGATATATTCTATGTATAGAGGAGTAGTTTATTATAGTTCTGTAATCTGTTTATTTTATTATTTTGGTTTAAACCAGAAGGACTTTTATCTGCAAAATACTTTTGGAGACTTAACTAGTATTCAGAAATGTTCCTATTCTGAGTTGTTGCTCATGATAACTTTATATTATTACTACTGCTACACCACACCACATCACTATGCCTAGAGCTGAGTTGCCTGCTTACAGTTTGGGAATGATATGGGTGAGAAGAAATCTGATTGGGCTCTATGAGGCCTCTCAAATCTTGAAATACCTTAAGCTAAATTTGACATACTCATCAAAAAAATATAACATTTCAAATATTATCTACCAATAGAGCATGAAGTAAAATGCCTGTATAAGATAAAATCATTAGTTATTTCCTGTAATATTCTCTGATACCTATATTATTTTATATATAAAACTGAAAGTCAAAAATGTGACAGTAAATAACTGGGAGAGGAGCACTACTCATTAGATCCTCCCTATTTAAATTATGTTAAAAATATTTTACACCATCATTATATATAAAATGTATTAAAATTATGCTTTTATTAGTTTCAAAAAGTTAAATGATGTAATATTGCTCATTGAATATTTTTATGTGCATATCTATGCACATATGATAAACATAAGTCTTATATTCAACTTTCAGAATCAAATGATGAGAAAAAGCATAAAGCTTTTCCAGCAAAATCAGATTCTGAGGCCAATGGTAATAAAAATTAAATAATATTTATAAAATATGTATTTTAAATAATATTTGTTGTTTTGTATTAAAAGAATGTTGAACAAATATTATATATTTTTTTAATAGATTCAGAAGATGACAGACCTCGTAAGAAAGCGAAACAGAAAATTTTAGGTTTGGAAATACTTTTTCTTCTGTTATTTTCTTTATTATAACTGATTGCCAAATTTATTTTTTACGGTTAAATATAATATTTTACCTGTTATTATTAAGTTTTACTTTTTTTGGAAAGAAAATATTGAAATAAATGTTAAAGAAAGTTAAAAAAAAATCTTAAATTTATTTTTTATTTAAATCATATAAAAAACAAAAAAATTTAATAAAATTGTACTATTATTTATAAATTTTAATAGATAAATATTAACAATATTTAATTTGATAAGTTAGTTTTGCTTTAAAAGATTAAACCAAAAGTATTTAATATTAAAAATAAATATAAATCATATGATATTTTTGTATAGATTCTGATGATGATGAAGATCAAAAAATGAAAAATAGTAGTGGCCAAGAAGATTTGTCTGCTGATGGTAAATTTTTTACATTAATGATGTATTCTTCTTCTTTTTTTTTTTTTTTTTTTTTAATTCTTTTTTTTTTTCTCCTTATTAATAATCTATTTGCATTTTAGAATCTGCTCCTAAATCACAAAGAAAAAGGAAAATTAGTAGTGATGACGAAAATGAAGAACAAGGTATAGTTTTAATAAATCTCTTTAATAATGAAAATAAAAATTTTAGAAAATTAACTTTTATGTGTTTTTTTTCCTAATAGATATATGTGTGTGTGCATATGCTAATCTTAATCTGTGACCCAATTTCTCTCTTAATGCCCGTATCATCTTACCAATAACATGTTATTATAGGGTTTTGTAACAAAAATTCATTCAACTCGAATTTTTCTATAAAACCCTCTGCTTACCAAATTAACATTTATTAGTTCTATTCCTTACTGCATTTAAGTGGAAAATTTTTAGCTCCTCCCATATTATTAGTATACATTACTAGATTTGTTTTGGATCCACTCATCTATTGTGTAGGGGGAAAAAAATGGTTTATAATGTCAGAGTACATATTCTTTTATAAATTTGTCTTTACAATATTGTAATTAATTTTTTATTTTATATAATCACTTTATAATTTTTTATTATGTATAATATATTTATGTTTATTTGTTGATTTCTTGATCTTGTTTCTTGACCCTTATTTTTATTCATTTTTTTTTTTTATTTACCTGCCAGAGCTTTTGTTTTTTCACCCTTTGTTATTTGTATATGCAAAAAGAAGCTTTTTTATTTAATTTTTTTTTCTTGAAAGAATTATTAAGAAACATGGAAATTTATGTGTAAAAATGATAATAATATGGCCTTGTAATACAAATCAATTATTTCTGAAAAGTTATTTGTTTTTATGTATATATATCAAGTAAATTTTATGGATAGTTATGTGTATTTATGCAAGAGAATGTTTAATTATTATTTTAGCATACATTGTATCAGTTGTACATTATTTATTCACATATACGTTCATATATATATATATATATTTATTTATTTATTTATTCATGTATAATCCAATATAAACATTTATGTATTGGAAATTATCTAAGATAACTAAAAATTTACAATTACATTATCATGTAATTTTCTTTAACAATTTTTATTAATTTTTTATATCTGCATGATGACTTTTAAATTTACAGAACTCAGATTTTATAATTATAACTTTTATGTTCCAATATTAGTAATTTTTTTTTTAATTAACAGGGGCAATCATTTGCTTAAGTAAAACCAACTGATATTTTTTTAATAAATTAAAACTTTTTACCACTAATTTAAAATTTTTGATTTATAAAATCTATGTTTTAATGATCTGACAGGTATGAATTACTTTTTAAATATGATGTAAAACATCACTTGCAATTTTAAGTAAATATGAGATTGTAAAAATTGCTTGCAAGGTAATTTTTTAAATTTCATTTTAAAAAGAAGTAACCATAAATGTAATTATTTTAAGTTATTTGAAATTTGTAAACATTTATTTCCTGAAAATAATTAATTTTGGTTAATAGTTAATTTTTCTTAAAAAGATTTGGAAAAATAATTTTTCATAACTTACTTAGGCTTATTTCATAACACTTATCGCTTTGAGACTTAACAATTGAAATAATCAAAAGATTGTTTTTAAAGTATTAGCATTTTTAATATCAAAAATAAACTTGCATGTTTTAAAATTGTGTCCATATTATCTGTATATCCATAGGATAGATTGAAATTGATTAACCAAAGTATAGTTTGATCACAAATCATGTTAAAAATTGGTAAAGTCAAGTGAATTCAAAAGAGTGGTTTCAAAGGCAGGAAATGTCATCTAAAAGGGGGATTTCAATTGAAATAAAAATAATTAAAATTTTAGACAATACATTATTAGAAAACTTAATGCAAAAAATTCCACACTAACTATTATACTTTTTATAACATTATTCAAAGCATTGTAGTCAAATTAGTTTATCACGTATATTTGGCTGGCATCCCAAGAAGTATTGATTCAACTTGACTTGAGTTGATACTTTGAGGTGTATGCTCACTGATGCTGCCTTATCTCAATTTTATCCAAATGCTTTTTTAAAAATACAACAGATGATAATAATTTGACAAAAGTGAAAATAAAACTTTTATGAAGGAACTACTCTAAAACTAGAAATTCTTAAAGTCATTTCCTATGAATGCTTACAAGTTCTTTTTAAAATACAAGAAATGTTGCTTGTACTTTCTAGCAACCAAAAGAATATAACCAGAAGAGCAGATTTGAAAAAGAAAGAAATAGATAAAAACTACAGATCAAAAAACATTTTAACAGTTAAAAAACAATGATTTGAATATGTGAAGTACAACTAGTACAGGAAGTAAAAAAAAAAGTGAAAAATAATAATAATCCCACAAAGAAAATATGGGGTATTCCATAGCTTTGCAGGGTTACGAGACTCTTAGTAGAAATTGAAGTATCGTTGTTGTCTTATAATAATAAGCATCCTCTGACATATCAAACATCCTCAAGTAAGATAGAACTTTATATCGAAAAGTGCTTTGCAGTTTATCTTGTGCTTCTACATATTTTATGCATTCAAACAAAAATGTGTTCAAATGTTTCCTGAATTTTGATAATTTAAATTCACAGAATCGATTCGAATGTTTCTGCCATTAAATTGTATGTTTACCGCCATATGAATCATAATATAGGATTATATCTTATATATATGGCAAAAATATTTACATATTTTTAGACGTACATTCTTGAATAAGTTCTTATTGTATACTATTACTTATAGTGTTTTGCTGATATTAATGCTTGCTTGAATTCAATGTTTTAAACAACTGTTTATAAAAAAAAAAAAAAAAAATGATATGTTAGTTATGTACTATCTGTTTTTTTGTTGTTTTTTAACTGAATAAAAGTATTTTAAACTGTATTTTCTGTATATCAGATTCTGATGGTGAGAGGAAGAAAAAGAAAATAGCTATAATAGAGGATTCTGATCAAGGTAAATTCAATGTGATTAAGTAAATAAATTTTTTTGAAGTTTTGAAAACTTTAATTATTAAAATTTACGCAAATTATTATAAAATAGGTTCGGAAGCAGAAAATAGAAGTGCTCGAGGATCTGATGCTGGTATGTAATTAAACTTGATACAATTTTATTAATTTGTATGCATTCTTTAAAGAAATTTTCCTATCTTTTTCCGACTTAGTTATTTTTGAAAATATTTCTTGAGTAAAGCTATTTTATTATATTCATCAAAATATATTTATGTGTATTTTAACTCATTTTAGAAGATGATGAAAAACAAGATGAAGACGAAGATGAATCTCAAGAAAGGTTTTGTTAAGATATTATGAAATAGTTATGCTGTGATATCATAAAACTCGACAGTTTCTTACTATCTGTAAGGGAATTAAAAATCATTATTAATGATTTATGGCTTAATCAATTAAATCTTTAAAATTCCTTCTATTAAGAGTAATTTATAAGCTTATGTAAGGTGTGTTTTTTTTTCTGTTGAAATTGAATTTTTTTTTTTTTTCCATCCTTTTCATTAAGTTTCTGTTGTATTAAATCGCTATTAGAATTTATGAAGCAATATTAAATTATTCTGCAAAAATATATAATATATAATGTATATTTCTTATTCTCCTTTTATGATTAACCAAAATATTTTATTCTTTCTTTATATTAAGAAATTTAAATATTGAATAAAAAAAATAAAATTGGTGAACACTTTTGAAAATTTTTCAAATAACTTGTAAGATGCTGATTGGTCAACTGTGATGATATTTTCAACTACTTAAAATTTGTAACATTGTGAAATGTAAAAAATTCACAGCAGTATGTTGTACTAAAAATTGAAATTAGGGGCAAACATTTTTTTAAATATAGATATTTTGATTCTGGTATAAGTTTCAGAATTAATTTATAAAGGAAGATCTGTGCTGGATTTGGAAATTCCTCATTGTCTTTCATCTCGAGTAGCTCCAAAGCTATAGCCTTTGCAACAAGTTCAGCAAAAAAGTTCTGAAAGAATAATTTAAAAAAAGAGATTTCCAATTTTAATGGGAACTACATTAAACCCAATCAGTTGTATTTGTCCACCATTGATATATAAATATTCATTTATATAGTAAGAAATATATTTATTATTTAATTAATATAATTTTAAATATTATATAATTATTGTTTTATATTTATAGCAACTGCTGCTGATCTTTTTGGTGAAGAATTAGATATTAGTTCAGATGAAGAAGGTAAAGAAAAAGCTGAAACTATGACTGAGGAAGTAGATGCTTTTGGTCAGGTAAAAATCAAAATATTTTATGCCTATTTTTTTTTTATATTTATTTTAAGTTTTTTGCAATATTGTCTTTTTTTGTATATGTATCATTTATGTGTTTCTATGCATATTTTGAATTCTATGTTTTATTTTTGAATGCTTTTATTAAAGTAAAGAATATCTCTTTAAGGTAATTTTCTATTAAAAAATATTTGTTACTTAATTTTTGTTTCATATTATTGTAGAAATAATATTTTAAAATAATTTGTATAATTATTTTTGAAATAACTCACTTTTTCTTTTGCAATTTGTTATTATAAATTTTTTATGTTTGTTAATATTTGCTTTCTGAAATTTAAATTTTTAGTAATTTTATCGTTTAAAAATTGCCAGTAATGGATTGTGAACAAAATATAAAACAGTTTAATATAATAGTACTCCATCTTTTGCTTGTAAAATTTGTGATCACGTTTTGTATGCATATAATTGTTAAATTCTTACTGACAAAAAAAATATGTCAAGATAAGCCAAATTATTAATCCTTACTCTTCAAATGAAAATGAATATATTTTAGTTTAACTAATACATTCCTTATAAGATTTTGTGTCCGACCACGGGTTGGAATGATGGGGAAGCTGGAAGGAATCGATTACTTAGTGAAGTGCTAATCAGGTACATGCTTGTAAATTTGCATTAAGAAAATTATAATTCTTAATGTGGAATTTTGTCCTCTGGCTTTTTCTTTCAATTATCTGTTTTGTGAAAATTTCAAAATTCGACATTCTTTTTATCGATTAAAGTCTCTCTCTTCGCCGATGACATTTTTCCTCCCTGTTTTGACTTGCAGTTTTCCACACTATCAATTGGTACAGTTATATTTATTATAGATAATTATTATTATTTTTATTCCACTTGGCCCAGTGGCAGCGTACCCAACAGGAGAACAAAGGGATTTGAATCTGTAGCGAGCATCAAGTATAGTTACTGCTGCTCAGAGAGTGGAACACATGCAAATTGAGACAGTGGATGCTGTAAAGCACCTTTCATTGGTAGATTAAGACAGATGGGTGAAAATTTTTCCTCCATATAGCATGCAAATACTGGCCGAGAAGCGACACCTAAAAGAAGTCCTCTTAAAAAAGGCACTATCTTCCTCAAATCTAATGCAGAGTTCCAAATGGGGCTGATAATGATATATGCATAAGTTACCCACGTGCAACACATCCTCATTCCTTTCTAAGTAAGCGATGGGCTAGTTAATCCTATGGAGGCTGCTATAGACATATAAAGCTGAGTTTAATAATAATGCTAAATGCATATAAAATTTTCAAATTACTTGTCATGGTTTTCAAGTCTAATAAAAATATATTTTCTACTACATATATGGTGTCGAAAATAGTAAACTTTAGCGAGTTAAAGGTTGTAGCACTTAAAGCTAAGGAACCAAGAAGAGCAAGGAAAAGAACCTGTACCAAGAGCCAGGATTGAAGTGGAGAGTTCCAAGAATATGGCTGCCAGTCTAGTAAGAAGAGAAATTCTTTGTTTGCTGGAAATTACTCAACTTGAGTGTTGATACAATGTATTGCTACATTTGGCATCAATTTATGTAAAATCTTTTATTTGACTGAAAAGCTTTAGATTATTGACTTGCAAATTTTATTCGCGAAAATATTTTTGTTTGAGAAATTTTACTGCGTTTGCTCAAACCGGATACACGATCTTCGATGCATTTGTGTATATTATTACAAAGTTTTATGGTACCCATAAAACAAAATAAATATCATTCAACAAATTATCCATACAAGTGAATTATTTTCCGTTGATGTTTGTATATTTAAGTGATATACATGTATAACATTTTTACATAAGAGATGCTGAGCCTTTTATCTAACATTTCCTAATTATTTTGGTTGTGAGTTGCAAGGCTTCTTTATTACGTAAGTTTTAAATGAATTGCGTCATTGTTTATTCAGGGATGATTCTTTTCTTGGACACATCATATTTACTTGAAATTATTGTTAATGTTATTTAATTTCAGTTGTAAGAATTTTAAAGTAGTGAAAGTCATTAAAAGTAGCCAAATTTCCCTTTATATCCTTTTTCTATTTGCAAAACGTCATTTTTTCCACATTTTCTTTCGTTCATTATATGAAACTGTGAAAATAATTTTAAAGGAGATGCTTTTTATTATATTATTTATTAGTATGCTCATTGACCATTGCTTATGATCCAGCTTGCACGTATAGAAGATGAAATCGATGAAGAGATGAAGTCTTGGATGAGGAAGGGCGCGCCCGCTTTGAAAGCTTAAAGTTAGTGTCTATCATTCTTTTCTTGCCGAGGTCCCTCTGCTAAATTTGTTCAAGTTAGATTCATTAATTTTGTATATGGGCTCTAGACTATAAACGCCTTACATATTCCACAAACTACGTCAAAGAAAAGCGCAGCAAACAATATCAATTTCAAATAATTTAGCGATTTGCTGAAAGTCGGGAAATCCTTAAAATCGATTGCAGAATCAAACTGCCTATGTATCTGTAAATGTCTAAATCAACAAACTGTAAAAAACACTTACCTTTAATCAAGCCGATTTCTAAACCTTGATGCATAT